>CANNZV010001857.1:0-126025 GCA_947561585.1 Caprella mutica | reverse complement strand
GGAATTAGTTTCTATTAAAAATTTACGTTCATGGGAATTGAATAGTCTATATGGGTACAAATTATTGGTAAAAAATGATCTTAAAAAGTTTATCTCTGAGTTAAAATTTACAATTGAGGAGGAAAGTGAATAGGCTCTATGAATTAATGTTTGGATACAGGATATTTTATAGTTATAATTATATTGCTAAAAAAGTTAGTCCCTAAACCTGAAAACGTTTGTTTGCGGTATATTCCGGTGGTGAAACTATTATTTTCTCGTCTTATTATGATATCTAAAAATGGCAATTGATCATTATTTTCTTCTTCTATAGTGAATTTAATGTTTAAATGTTTGTTATTAATATATAGGAAGAAACTATTTGCTTGTTGTCTATTGCTGCAAGCAATCTTACATCGGGAGCACTAAGCTTCAGATGTTTATCAGATGCGCACGTCACTTAATTGGTTTATCCCATAGAACGGGCAAGGCACTCAGTGACCCAGAAAAATCAGCTATTAGAGACCATTATAGCCACAATAGACACATTTTAAAAATAGATAACTTTTCCATACTCGATTCATGCAATAGTTCAGACACAGACCTCAGAATTTTAGAATCCATTTATATCAATAGACTCAAACCAATTCTCAATAAAGATCAATCCGCATTACCATTAAGCATCACAACATAACTTCTCTGAGTGTCTTCCCCGTTCTAATTATTTTAATTATTTATATTTTAATGCTTTAACTAGAATTATTTTATAAATGTGTTTTAAGACCTATTATATTTTAATAAAGTTTCTCATTTTAAACATTGCTTAGTTTTCAAATCAATTTTAACCATGTTATATTTTTACAGAAAGTTTTACAATTGTATACCACTGATGATGGATTTTTTATAATCCGAAACGTTTGATTTAATAGAAAATGTTAAAAAACATTTTAAATGATTTTTATTTTTTCAATAGTTCTCCTTTTTATAATCAGTGTTTGTGATCGATTAAATTCGGTTTTCATTCAAGCCTAGATGTTCTCGTATACAGATAAGTGTTTTTATTATAGCTTTTCTTTTAGTTTTATAGGATATACAATTTTAGCCACTTTTGCCCGCTATTATAAATTTTAAAAAATTACCTATCTTGCGTAGTACTTGAAAACAGGCCTTTCTGATAGTTTTTAAGTGAGCCAGTTAACTACTAACTAGTTATAGGTTATATGCCTATAGTCTCTTTCAAATAATTTCACATAGTGAAATTTTTTCTGATTCAGAGATATAGACAGGGGAATTTCGATAACCCACTGCTAGGATCGAAGACAAACCCTAGAAATTCGTGACTAGGGTAAATCTAGTTAGTTAGTTCGAAGCCGGTATAACTAGCTATAGGCTTAGCTATGCCTATAGAGTCTCTTTCCAAATTTCACATTGTGAAATTCTTCTATTAAGAGAACTATGTATAGACAGGGGAATTTCGATAACCCCTTGCTAGGATTGAAGACAAAAACTCTTAAGAATTCGTGACTAGAGTTACTAGTTAGAATAGATAAAGCCGGAAATTCGTGACCGTGTTTAAACTGGATATCTCAAAAATACGATAGGGTCACATAGGTAAATTGCGGCTCCCAAATTACATTGAAATGTTGCATTGATATCAAAAGTAGCGCGGTGAATGATATAATTTATTAATTTAAATTTTTAACGTGTGTTTTGAAACTATGATGTTTCTTTCGTTAGAGGCCGCAGTTAGTTAGCGTGCCGCAATTTACCTGCTTGACCCTATATCTAGTAACTATTTAACTCTCTTAAAATTTTCGTCACAAAATTAGTGACTACCAGTTTACTACTAACTAGCTATAGGCTTAGCTATGCCTATAGTCTCTTTCCAAATTTCACATAGTGAAATTCTTCTCTACTAAGAGAAAAACTATAGACAGGGGAATTTCGATAACTCCCTGCTAGGATAGAAGACTAAAACCCTAAGAATTCGTTACTAGGGTACTAGTTAGCTAGTTCAAGCCAGAAATTCGTGACCGTGCTTTACTGGATTAAACAAATATACACTATATATCGTATATACTATAACTTTCCTGAACTTCCTTATCATATATTATATGGTAACTTTACACATGTGCAAAAACACTCAAAATAATTTTTTGAATGGGTACAAAGTGGCGTAAATTGTAAATAATACATGTTTGTAATCATTGCCTAAGGTCACACAGGTAAATTGCGGTCCAATTGCAGTCTTTACAAGAACTTTTCCAAATTTTTTTTTGATTCGAATTTTTATTGAAATTTGTTTAGATATCTGAAGTAGCGGAATGCATTCTATATTTTATTATTGTTTGAAGCTATGATATTTCTGTGGTTAGAGGATACAGTTAGTTAGTGTACCGCAATTTACCTGCTTTACCCTATCTAGCTTATAATTGGTAGCTACTTAAAGATTGATATTGCTACTAGTGCTATGTATTCCATTCAAGAAGCACCATGAATTTATGGATACAATTAATAATAATAATCCAGTTAACTACTAACTAGTTATAGGTTATATGCCTATAGTCTCTTTCCAATAATTTCACATCGTGATATTTTCTCTGATTCAGAGATATATATTATATAGACAGGGGAATTTTGATAACCCCCTGCTAGAATCGAAGAGAAACCCTAAAAATTTGTGACTAAGGTAAATCTAGTTAGTTAGTTTGAAGCCGGTATTTCGAGACCGTGCTTTCACTGGAAATATCAAATATACGCTACGCTATATTGTGTATAAATTTTTAACTCGCTTTAAAAATTTCGTCGCAAATTCATGGTGACTACTAACTAACTACAGGCTATAAGCCTATTGAGTCTCCTTCCATATAAACTCGCATTATGAAAATTTTCTGTTTCAGAACAATTTGAGTGGGGATTTCGATATTCCCTACTATGATTGAAGACAGTCTCTATGAATTTGTAGCTAGGGCAACTAGTTAGCTATTTTAGCCGGGAATTTGTGACCCGAGCTTGTACTGGCTTCATCTAAGGTACACTAGACATATCGTGTAACTTGAACTTTAGTCTCAATTACCAATATTAATTTCTTCAAAAATACAGACTGTTAATACCACTACAGATATGTTTTACAATTGCATGTCCAAGTCTAGTTCTTCAATAAAATTTTTGCTGGAAGCCAGTTAACTTACTAGTTATATGCTAATGCTTACATTCTATGTAAAGTTTTTCTCTGATTCAGAGAATTAACAGGGAAATTTCGATAACCTCCTGCTAGGATTCAAGACTGTTCATAGTTTTTCTAGTAGGCCAGTTTACTATGTGTCGCAATATACCTACTTTACCCTAATTACCTATATTCCTCGATAAATTCTTCTGCGACGCGGGAATTGACGAAGAGTTGAAGACTGTTAAATACATTGTTGCACTAGGGCAACAACTAGTTCAACCGGAAATTTGGTACACATAGTTACATAAAACCTGTATTTCCAAATTATTTCTTATTTTGGAAATTCAAAAATTAATGTCTATAGGTATGAAGATTGGACATAGAGAATAATGATAGTTTTCGGTTCAGTTTTCTCATTCATATAAGAAGTGGAGGACTTCATTTATTTATAAATTTATCTAAAGCCATTGAATCTGCATATCCATTATTAACGTTATTAATTAGAACATTGAAGAACTGTAGTTGGTTCAATGGAATAAATTTGTCTCGTGGCCTCTATTGATTTTGAAGATGATTACTTTTCTGTCCATATAGAGAATAATACCGTAGATATTCGAAATTGGAAAACATTTCTAACTCAAGTAAGTTTGTAGCTAAAGGCTCTACTTGTGAATCATGCAACTTAAGTCATGAATTCTATATTGGCAAAATTAAGAACTGAAAGTTACTTGTCTACGTACTATTTAATCTACTTTATTGATAGATGAATTCGTATATGAATGGACTGTTGCAGATAGAGAGAGAGAGAGCACTGTTATTAGTAATGAAAGAAAATTTATTATATTAATTCCTAATCATTAGAAAGAAATGATTTTTAATTGATGCAACAAATTTGAGCAAAATTCTATTAATTGTGACGTTTTTATATTTATCGAACTGTTGACTCTCTGCCTTCCAGCAGTTTAATGGGGAGGTTTATTCTTTATAATTTTAGAACGTCTTAAAATTATTGCTCTCAAAATTGTCAATGGTAACTTACAAAAAGAATGGAAATTGATGATGATTATCCAGCTTAAAGTATTTAGACACCCTTTCATTACTTTTTTTTCGTAAGCGTTGAAGGTATTTTTGGTTTCAAGCTTTCGATTTAAAAGATTTCTATTCATCATCAGGAGAAGTGTGGAAAACGTGGCCTTCTACTCTGAGTTTATATAACCTCTGATAATATGGATTTCCAGTTGAATATGAATCTTTTCAATCAGTTTAGTAAGCATAAACCATAATTCTCAAAGTATTGTACTTAGCTACCACTGATGCATCAATTTGAAGAATGTACATTTCTTATAAATTTATTAGATTTTATTTAAAATTTATTATAATTATTTATTGATAGATGGAATTAAATATGCTAAGACTCTACCTCCCACATTAATGTACTAGAACTGAAGGCCATTTTTATTCGATTGGCAGGGCCTTTTTAAATGACATTTAGTTTGTCCACATCAAAATATTTACTGTCAAGACTACAAATATTCAGTCATGCTCTCGTATTAGTTAAAGTTTTTGACAACGTCTGTTAGAAGACTTATTTTTCTGTGAAAAAATATACTTTTATCAAAACATTCATGCTGATAAAGTAAGTTGGTATTTTGATGGGATTACGGAATAGTAGCTGATATCTAACGTTTAAGTATCATGAGGCTTTATAAAATTTAGGAAGACCAAGTGCAACAGTGCTCATTACCCCTTTTGCGGTACAAAATCAGTATCATGTGTTTTTAGTGCAGAATTTCCGCCAAACCTCTATAAACAACATAGCTAGATCACAAGTGGTATATTTCTTGAGTAGACAGAAAATTGATCCCATGCAATTTAATGATGTAAATTATTAATGTATAGTTAAATCGTAACTTCTAATATTATGTAAATTGTTAATGATATAAATTGTTCAGTTGTAACCGAAAGTGATTCTAGCTCTTTTGAAGATAGATTGATCTGCCATAAATAGTTTTCTTATAATACTGGATTATCTATAGTGAAATCGCTTGCAGTAAAGAGTGTTAGTTATTGAATTAGTGCAGGTATCCTGGATACCAATTAAAATAAAAATTAAATAAGACTAACCACTCCCATGTACAAATGATCTGGGATGTTTCTTTTGTTTTGAATTTTGAAAAATTATTTCCCTCTTGAAGGTATTGCTCTTAGAATTTCAACCTATTAATTAATGAGATACGGTATAAGCTCAATGATCTATACATCAAGTTCCAACTTTCAAAGTTATGGATGTATAAAGATTTGGTATCATGAAAGAGACTATTTCAATTACTTTATACACCACATGTGGGAAATAATGAATTCCTGATTAAATGAGGTATTTTAATGTCAATTCAAATTCTGTCTATATTTAACCTTCAAAGAGTACATGGATTAGATTTCGTGGAGAGTCTAATCAACTCTGTAAGTTTCCGAAAATCATACAAACATTACCCATCTATTTCAAAAATAGGTAGACGGATTGATGCAATTATGGAAGAGGCAGGAATCGACATTGCTAATTTTAATCTCTGCACTTGTGCAGCAGCCGCCTGTTCTTTCTTAAACCATAATATTATTATCATTGGCGATATTGAAGGTCGCAGGCTTGGCCAACGTTATAATTTTTCAATGCTCTTATCTTAAATCCGTACTTGAAAATTGGTTGGTCTCATCTTTTGCTGCGTTCTTTAAAATCTCATAAGTTGGCACCTCTGGAACACTCCAGAATGAACAAGAATGGCGATAAGTAATTGAACAGTTACCCAAGGCTTACCTGTAAGGTGAAGGGTGACTTCAATTACTTCGGAAGCCATTCTTGTTCATTTTTCTGGAGTGTTCTTTCCCGCCCGGAGCGCTCCCGCCCGAACACTCCAGAAAAACACAACAAAAGATTCGATCTTTGAATACTGAATGCTTAAGTTAACGGCCGATGTAGGTGGACATCTCATAAGGCCTTGTTACACGGTGCGAGTAAACGTGCGAGTTGGCCTAGCGAATTACTGTAGTGCAGCTACTCGCACAGTGTGACCGCATCAGTCAAGTAACTGTCATTTGCAGGAGGTTAGTAACTCTCATACGAGTTACTACAAATTTTTTGTTTTTACTCGCCACTCATGAGCGAGTCAGCCACTCGCTTGCGGATCTCGGATGTCAACTCGCATGGTGTTGCAACAAAACAGTAACTCGTACGTCATGCAGATATAGTTTTTTTCTATTCTAAAACTGAATAATTTTGTATTCAATTAGGAAGCCGATTTGTCAAATTTGGTTCTGTATATACTTCTTATTGTTTGGGGTTTTATTTGATGGTTAATGAAGCACGTATATATAGGGTCGGGCGTAAGTTTGGAAGCAAATGAAAGTGCATATTATAATTCAACGAAAAATATATTTAATTATTTACAGTTATGTATTATTACATAAGGGTTTTAAGAATTCAAAAATCATAAATTTATTCAAAATGTCCCCCTTGTTTTTAATAACAGCCTCAAATCTCCTCCGAACTCCTCCTACTGCGGCACGCAACTGTTCTTGTGAAATTTCCTTCCAAGATCTTTGGAGCGAACGCTTTAAATCATCCACACTGCGATGGAATTTACCACAGGCCTTTGATTCAAGAATGGACCATACCGAAAAGTCCATAGGATTAACATCTGGGGAGCAGGGAGGCCACATTTCTTTAGACCAAAACCGTGGAAGATGGTCATGGCACCAGTTTTGAGTGACATTTGCAGTATGTGAAGTCACGCCGTCTTGCTGAAATGTCCATAGAGTGTCATTACCGAAGTGATCCTTAGCTGACTCCAACATTGGCGTCAAAATATTCTCAATATAACATTTAGCATTGATTTTGGCGCCTTGTTCCACAAAAATTAAAGGAGATCTCCAAGTTTCTGAAACGGCGGCCCAGACCATTACTGAAGCAGGTCTCATGGTTCTGTGGACAGTTTTTTGGTTGTATGGGATATCTTTTGCACTGTTACCAATTATTCTGTCATTCCCCCGGTTGTGAGCCATTTCCACTGTGAAATTTTTTTCGTCAGACCAAACAATTTCACCAGCCGTGCCAGACTTCAATTCTCTCAGAAGTGCTTTGCTTCTCTCCAATCTCTTTTTCTTTACAGCTTCTGACAGAGTCAGTCTCTTTCGGAGGGTGAAAGATGACATCTTTAGGTCTTCTTTGACAACTCTTCTCATTGTTCTGGGACTCACATTAGCTGTTTTGGCTAACAATCGTATTGACTTTTTCGGGTTCCTCCTGATCTTCTCTCGGGCACATTTTATCAGTTGTTTGGTGCGTTGTGAGCGTGGTCTACCACTTCTTGGACAATCAGTCAAGTCTCCTCTCTCATTAAAACGCTTCATACACTTCCAAACAGTCGATCTCGCTATTGAGAGAGTCTTTGAAATGACGGAATCTGACTTCCCGGCACGGTGTAGAGCAATAATGGTTTCTCTTTTGTCTGACATTTTTGAATTGACTAAATTTTTGTAAAAAATAACACTGCCACGTCATAATGTAGTGTCTCTACTATTGTTCAAACCCTATCACCTACTTAAGAACTTATTTTCAAAAATTATATTAATGTTTGAAAAATTGCTTCCAAACATACGCCCCACCCTGTATAGTACAAGTTTATTGAGAAATTGTTTATTGAGAAACTGTTACATACATATACATAGTTAAAAATCTTTTATATAAAAAAAAACCTTTTGAGACATTAAAAATAATTGTAAATAATATGTATATACAGTTGATTCTAAAAAAGTCTTAAAGCTTATAGAATCTATAAATTAAAAAATAGTATACAAGAAATATTAAAAACCTACCTAAGTTACCGGTATTAAAATTTCTCTATATTGGTTAAAACAGTAATCTTTATATTTCTTTTTAAAAACATAGTTTGACATTTGCTGTCTTAAATATTCTGGAAGTTTATTAAAAGCTTCTATTGATCTGAAAATAGTAAAATTTCTTTGACTTTCTAATCTAATAGGAGGAAGGTTCAAATTTGTGCCCCTTGTGTGATGGTTATGGGAAGGGATAAAATTAATAAAATATTGTTCTAAAAGATCTGGTTCATAAAAAAGTGCTTTCCTTAAAAACGCTAATAAAAAATAATCACATACATCATCAAATTTAAGAATCCTAAGTTTAAAATACATTGTGTTTGTTGGCATTAAAGGAGTAAAATTTTCATCTCTTTTTACATTTAAAATAATTCTTAAAATATCATTTAATAAAATTCTGATGCGGCTTAAATGGACGTTAAAAGTTTTGCCATAAAAAATGATAGACTGTGTAAAAATAGAATAAGCTAATGAATAGTAGATTAAAATTAGTGACTTTCTATTAAAATAGGGTTTGGTTGAATATATAACACCTTTTACTTGGCTGAGTTTCCTAGTTATTATGTCAATATGCGGTTTAAAAGATAGTTTATTGTCGATTAAAAGGCCTAGGTATTTAAAACTATTTACATATTCTAGTTGAACATTATTAAAATAGGTGGGAGGGAACACTTTAATCGTTCGTGCATTAAAAATCATAGCTTTCGTTTTAAAAACATTGGGGGATAATTTGTTAAAATTCAGCCATTCTGAAAGTTTGTCAATAAAATCTTGCAGTCTACTAAAAATATTCAAAAAATTTGTGTCCCGAATATAAAAAACTGAATCATCTGCAAACATGGTACAATTAAAATTACAACTCTCAGCAAGGCTACACAGATCATTTATAAAAATATTAAAAAGCAAGGGGCTCAAATTTGAACCTTGAAAAAGACCGGTAACTAGTGGTTTAAAATCAGAGATAAAATTTTTATAATGTACACGTTGCCGTCTATTGCTAAGGTAACTACCTAAAAGAGAATTAAAATTACCCCTGACACCGTAGTGATCAAGTTTTCTCAGAAGGAGATCTTTATCCACGGTGTCAAAGGCTTTCTTAAGATCTAAAAATAAAGCAATACAAAACGAGTTTTCTTGAATCGAATTAAAAACATATGATAAAAATTCTAAAATAGCTAAGTTGGTAGATTTTCCTAATCTAAAACCATACTGATGATAGGTTAAAATTCTATCTGTGGTAATAAAATCATTTATCCTAGAGTATAAAATTTTTTCAAAGACTTTATTAAAAATAGGGAGAGTAGTTATAGGTCTGTAATTATTGGCGTCTAGTCTGTCACCTGATTTAAAAATAGGGATAACTCTTGCGACCTTAAAAATATCTGGATAGGTTCCATTATTAAAAGAAAGGTTAAAAATCTTAGATAAAACAGGACATATAAAATTTAAAATGTTGCATAAAAACTCCGGTTTAATTTCGTCTTTATGACATTTTTTAGATTTGAGTGACAATATGACATTTCTGACCTCAACTTCTGAGACTGGAAAAAAATCTAGAGAGTTAAAATTAGGTGGAGTTAAAATAGTTAGGTTATGAATATTATTGGTTGTTGGGAGTTGTTGTACTAAATGCTCGGCAATTGAGCTAAAAAAAATATTAAAAGTATTGCACATGTCCGTTTCTGTTAATATTAAATCATTTTGCTTTAATTTTACATTATTTACTTTACATTTTTTGCCCATCACTTCGTTTATTTCGGCCCAAGTTTTTCTTGAGTTTTGCTCAACTTGAGTTAATTTGAATTGGTAGTATAAGTTTTTAGATTTCCTTATGACTGATGTTAAAATATTTTTAAAATAGGTATAGGATCGTTTGTATATCAGTCCTCTGTTTAAAAGTTTAAGAAGTGAATGTTTCTTTTTTATTAAAATCTTCAAATCTTCTGTTAACCATTTAGGATTCTTAAAAACTTTCATGACTTTGCTTTTAATCAGGGGAAACGCTGTATTATATATATGGTAGATTTTATTGATAAAATTGTTAGTTAAAATATTAGGATCGTTGTCGTTCATGCTGTTAAAATCCTCTATTTGAACGAGATTTATAAAATTATTCAACTTACTAATGCTTTTAAGTTGTCTACTAAAAATAAAATCATCCTGTATTCCGTTTGGAATATTAAAATGAAGTAAAATGGGTCTGTGGTCAGAAATGTCATATTCAATCACGGCAGAGTTAAGATTATTGTTCGGGGTAAAATTTAGCCAGAAATGGTCTATTAGTGAAAATTGATCAGATAATTCATTTGGTGAATACCTAGTTGGCTTATCTATAGTTGGGTAAAAAGAATGTCCAGATACTAAATTGATAAAATTATTAATGCTATTGAGGTTATGAGGGTTAAAAAGGTCAATATTAAAATCCCCACATAAAACAGTATCAGAATTAGCAATAGACGGCAATAAAATATCGTTTAAAAAATCACACATAGAGTCAATAGAGTAAGAGGGGGGTCTATATATACAACACAGATTGAATTTAAAATTAGGATTACTAATTGATAATGTTAAAATTTCTAGGTTATTATTGATGGATGATAAAACCTCATTCCTATTAACTGTTAAAAAATGATTTGTAAAAATAACAATTCCGCCCCCATTTTTATTTCGGTATATGCTATGTTTGTTAAAACCTTCGAGATAAAAGCAATTGTCAAAATTTTCTTCTAGCCACGTTTCCGTGATACAAATTATATCGAATGATTTCTTAAGTCGTAGTGCTAAAAATGCTTGTAGTTTTGCGAAGTTACGCCTCATACTCCTAATATTAACTGCTAAAATACTAATAGAATTGTTAGGAATGATAAAATTTATAAAATTGTCTAAGTTAAAATTGTTGCAAGTTACATTAGGATATTCATTGTTCTGGTCATTGAATAAAACATTTGGTAACTCAAGAGGAAGGGGCGGCATTTTCAGTTATACGTTGGTCTATTGAATGGGTTTTGCAGAAGGAGTTAAGTGAATCTAAATTGTTAATTATAAAATACCTAGGGTTATTCACAATCTTAGTACAAATATTCCCTGCGAATACATAAGCTGAAGCAATTTTGTTACCGTTCTCCTTTTTTAGTAGTTTTAGTTTGTACAGAAGCTGGGACCTATTCTTTGTTAGGTAGTCATTCACGAAAATACCAGATGGTTTTTTACGTTTAAATGCTTTCAGAATTTCGATTTTTTCTTCTTTGGAATTTACTTTCACTTTCAAATGTTTAATCTTATTTCCTCTAACGCTGACATCAGTAATCACCTCACAGTTTAGATTTTCCACGTGTTTTTGAACTATTTTTAAAACCTCAGATTTGAAATCCCTGCTCTCCTCTCCTCTCCGTTTTTATTTATTTCACTATGTACGTTTTTCGCAGTTAAATATTATGAATTAAAAATTTTTTATATCCTATAATATTAATCAAATCAATTAAAGGTTAAATAAATTATTTATAGGTTAAATAAATTAATTAAAGGTTAATTAAATTTATAAAAATATAAATTATTATTTAAATTAATAAAATATTAATTATTAAATAAATTATCAATTAATTAATAAATTGTTAATTAAACAAATAAAATGTTAATTAAATTAATAAAAAATATTAATTAATTGGTTATTTATTTATTAAATAAATATTATAATACACAATGCGAGTGCAGGTTCAGTAACTGCCTATTTTTAAGCCATCAGCTCGCACTTGTGTGACCGGGTGAGGCGAGTCGAGCTACTCGCATGCGAGTACAGTGGGACAGCTGCTGTCCACTGTCACGACAGTAACTCGCACCGTGTAACAGGGCCTATAAGTTGGCACCTCTGGAACACTCCAGAAAAATGAACAAGAATGGCTTCCGAAGTAATTGAAGTCACCCTTCACCTTACAGGTAAGACTTGGGTAACTGTTCAATTTATAATATAAATTTATCAATGTTCTAAAGCTAAGATTTTATTAGCGTTTTGAGACTGAAGTTAGTTAAAGTGCCGCTATTTACCTAATTTACCCTACTAACTTAACATTTTTATAACGGCTAAGATGATTCTAAAATTTATTTTTACGAAACTATTGAATGAATATACATAGATACCTACTTATACTAACTGTTAACATTTTTAGAATGCATGTGACGGCTAATAAAATTCTAAAATTTATTTTTACGAATCTTCTATACATGCATAGATACTTAGTTATACTATTGTATTAAATTGTAAATGTATACTTATCGGTACTAGCCCGAGCGTGTTACCGCAATCATGTGAACCAGGCCTGAGCGAGTGACGGCTATTAAGTGTACCAGGCCTGAGCGAGTGACGGCTATACGATTCTAAAATTTATTTTTACGAATCTTCTGTATATTATGCATATATACTTAGTTAAACTATTGTATTAAATTGTAAATGCATACATTTCGGTACTAGCCTGAGCGTGTGACGGCTATCTTGTGTACCAGGCCTGAGCGAGTGACTGCTAATAAGATTCTAAAATTTATTTTACGAATCTTCTGTAAATGCATAAATTCTTAGTTATACTAGGTGCTGTATTAAAAATTTAAAATGCATACATATCGGTACTAGCCTGAGCGTGTGACGTCTATTATGTGTACCAGGCCTGAACGAGTTACGGCTAATAAGATTCTAAAATTTAATTTTACGAATCTATTGAATATGCATAGATACCTACTTATACTAGCTGTTACTATTTTTGAATGCATACATATCGGTACCAGTCTGAGCACGTGATGACTGATAGATGTACCTTATATTACATTCTATATTTTGAATTTTCTATGAATCTATATAATAATTACAGGTATAATAATTACAGGCTTAAAATGCGCTAAAATAAAATACCAGTCTGAGCTTGTGACATTTAATAAGATTTTAAAGTCTACATCGATTTAATATTATTATTATACCACGCCTGATCTCGTGATCACTGACTCAAATAACTAAACTGTGCTGAATAATAAATTTTTACTTCATAGTTTTGGACGTTTATTTTCTCTCGGTTATAAATTTTCTGTACCGAGAAAAATCTTGTTAGTTACCTGGGCTCTTGCATCTCAATATCTTTCAAAAATTTCCGTGCACTTACTCGTCAATATGTCTGACGGTCTGATTTTCTGGTTTTTGGTATGGAAAATCTGAGCAGTGAAAAATCTATCATTCTGGTCAAAATAAAATTATGGAAACGCATATGCCACTTTCTAGTGAAATGAAAAATATGCTTTCTCGTAAATCATGATTTTCAAATCAAAACATGCTTCCAAAACTTAGACTGTACCCTGTTGAGCCATAATCAGCTATAAAGATAATATAGAAATGGATTATAAAACAGAGGTTGAACCGAATGTCTTTCAGATACACTACTGAACTAGATTTCACTTCAACTGAGCCCAGATTTTTCTCATATTATTCTTCCTTCTCTGGTTATGTTTAGTATATAAAATTCCTAATTTAAAAACATTTGAACCCAGTCAATGTAGAATTTATTTCAGTTATACTAGTGTATACCACATGTCTTTTGGTGTAAAAATTTTGATACTGGATTTAATAAACTTACTTTATTGAAAGTTATGAATAAACTTAATGAGGCTAAAGAAGACTTGAATATGCTCGATGCAGCAGAAGTGCAGAAATGATTAAAGTCAAACAGATGTAATTGGCTTAGGTTCTGCCATAGTCAATTTGGTATGAAAGGTCCCTCTGCGTACAATAAGAAAATATCTTTCTTTTAAAAATCCTGGTCGCTTCATGAAACTGTTTCCGTGACGCGCCAATGTCTTATAATTTTGATTTGTTTAAAGTGGAGCCGAGCTTCCAAAATTGTGAAGAAAAAGTGTTTTGAATAGGAATACTGTTGGTTTAGATAGAAATAATTCGACTTTCAAATCTAAGGAAGAGCTAAGGTTCTCATAATGAAGAAACACTGGATTGATTTTAGTGGAGAATTTTACTAGTTCTGATATTATTGAAGAGACAGATCACTTTCCTAATTAGTACAACAGTGGAATTCTGTTTTCATACCAAAGAAATCGATAGATGCGAGAATCATCTTTAATTTGAAACCTTTCAATCGCTGTGTCAATATTTCAGAATGGAATATTTGAATATTGTGTATGGTCCTATGGAACAAATTGTTACATGGATATTTATTATTCGAAAGGAATTCACGAAATTTATCGAAAATATCCTAGATTGTTTTGGAACGATAAGATGTTTCAGTATTCATACGTAGCTCAAGGTTTCATCTCGGTTCCACGAATCTTCCCGTAATTATGAAACTAATTTGTTGTGCAATTGATAGTACGTTTTTAATCGCCATATAATCTATATAACTCTTTTTTGCTAAGAGAAAACCTTAATAAATCTTTGAGTAATTTTGAAACTAAAATATCTCTGTTGAATGTTCTTAGAACTACCTGTTTTATTATAGATAACTTTCCATTGCAGAAAAAGCAATAATTTCAAATGCGGGTTAAAAGGTTATTGGTGAAAATTCTTTAATTATAGGTTTTGGCTTTCTAGTCTCCAGTTTGCCAGCTGATCATTTTGGTACTCTTTTTAAGTTGATTAAATTAATGTTGCTGCTAAATGTATCTTTATTAAAATTCTCGCAAGATTGTGATCTACTTCTAACATGAGCAGTTATTAGCAAGACGGCTTCAGTCATTCCTTTTTCTATTAGTGTTCAAGGCAATTACGCCTCTCTTTAGATTAGGGCTCTTGGTTTAATAAATATCTAGAAATTCTTTTCTTAACAATAATTTTCGCATCATGATTGAGAACTAAAAATCAATTTAAACACTATATTAAGAAGCTACTTTTTTCTCGCAGACTATATTGAGATCCAATGCATTTTAATTGCGTTGATTGTATTTATTTCCACTCTGATCCGCCTAATCATGGTTAGTTTATTTTGATTTTTTTTTATAAAAAAATTATTTTCTTTGAATTATTATCCAATTGAAGATATCTCACTGAATATGATATCCTTTAAATGTATTATGCTTATTAATAATAGTGCGAACTCTTTTTTCCACTAATGTTGATAATATAGAATTATTAGATGATTATTAGATGAAATGTAATTCTATAAATAGGAATGAACGATTACGTTACGCAATTAATCAGCCCATGTCTAATTTAAGACTTTATATTGAAAGAAACTATAATTTTACGGATATCTACCGTAGTCAGGTCAAGAAACTTTTTAAGCCTGTTACCTCTTTTTCGCTTAGTCGTTGGATTTAAAATATATCATGAAGTTGGGTTAGATGCATTCTTCTATAAGGCTCATAGCATTAGAGTGCTAATGAATAGAATGCCCATTGACGAATGACGATATATTTCAGACAGCTTGATGGTCAAATTCAAATGTTCAAGCACTTTTAGTTAACGTGTTTTTGGTTTGATCATCTCTCTCGTCCCAGTGCTGCTGCTTTGAAGTCTCATTAGTTGGCACCTCTTATACCCACTCCAGAGAAAGAACAAGAAAGTCGTAATGTAATTGATAAGATAACCAAGACTTACGTAGTAGGTTGAAGGTTGTCTTCAATTACCTGGAGACTTTCTTGTTCTTTCCTGGAGGTGTTCTATCTCACCCTGGTAAGTCCCACCCGAACACCACATTATAAAATTAGGCATCACTGGGACTCGAGCTTTGAAAACTGAGTATTTAGACACATTCATGCCGTGGAGTAACCTGCTATCTCACTAGTTGGCACCTCTTATACACACTCCAGAGAAAGAACAAGAAAGTCTCCAGGTAATTGAAGACAACCTTCAACCTACTACGCAAGTTTTGGTTATCTTATCAATTTTCTACATGCAAAAGTTTTAAGTTACTTTAATGGCTTGTACAGAAATACTTCACAGCTAAACTTATATTGGCTAAAGATAAGTCATAAAGCTGATGAAACTATTTAATTACTTTAGAAAAAATTCTGCACTAACCCTTCTAACAGTAAATGTATTACGACGCTTCGGATTATGTATAAATTAAAATTTAACATCCCAATTGAATTTTAAATTTCTGTACTTCTAGGTTAGGCCTTTACAGATTATAGACTTTTTACGACTTGTTCATTTCATATATTAATTACCGTGAACGAAAAATTCGTCCACAGAATATTTGTCCGTGAAAAATTCGTCCATGCAAAATTCGTCAACGGAAAATTCGTCCACTGAACGCAAAATAATGAATCAAAAGGGAAAAGGAAGTTATAATAAATGTTTCATATAAAGTAGTTTAATGTATGTAGGTGACAGTACATAGTTAATGTATTTTGTTGTATTCGTCAAATTTGTTGCACTGCACATTTCATGATTGTTCAATAAAACATCAATCTTGATATATATATAATAATTTCATTGATCTAATTTAAGATAAAATGTTTGATGCCTTAGCGTTGGTTCTAGGTATATTCCACTCCGGTATATTCCACCCAGTGACAATGATCATTAAGGTAACAATATTATTTTCAGATGGCCATCTGAAAATAATAATAATATAGGTTTAATTTATAATATAGGTTTAATTTACTATCATAAAAATGAAAGTTACCTAGTATTACATAAAATGTTAATAAATGATTAATATCAATAACTAACAAACCTAATCCGTAAAGTGGGGTGGAATTTACCGGGGTGGAATATACCTGTCACCCTTAGCGTTCTTACCACCTGAAGATGTTGTTGGCTTCAATGAAGTTTTGTACGAGGATGCCAATTGCCAATTGAGTTTTTTAACTTTACTTTGTGGCTACATTCATTGGAACAAAACGAAGAAGACGAAATCAACGCGAAAACCTGTTATATCCAGTTGAATTTTGGAATGTTCAAGAAGGAGCATCCTAATATTTGGAAATTAATCGTGCAAAAATGACGGAAGAAGAGGCAACCCAAATTAAAAGAACTCAAAACAAAGAGAGGTGACACGCAGCGTAAAAAGCCAAAATATCGAAATATTGATTAACAAATATAAAGCTATTATTGCAATACACTCCGAATGAAACAGCAAATTTTTGTCAACTACTGTCCATGTTTTGCATAGCTGAAAAAGACCAGCTATTCAATTTAAATATTTGATAAAGTTAGTTTTTTCATTTATTTTTTCATTTTTTATTATAAATAACATAATATATTAGATACATAGAATGAATTTTCCAGCAACAGTTATAACTGCTGAACATATATGTTATTTTCATCTAACCAGATTTTAAGCGACTGCAATTATCTATACATAAATTGGATCTTGTTTGAAATTCACGAGCCACCACATTTCAATTTTTGTTAAATAATAATAATTATTATGTAGTTCATGAATATATTTTTTTATTTAAGAGAAATGAAAAATAATCAGATATAAATAAATGAATATATGAGAAACTAACAAAACTTAACCTATAAAGACACATATAGAAATAAAAAATTATTATTTAACATACAATGTCAATATCGACTATTAAGATGAACCATGTATTCTTTCTGATACTGACACTCTCTCTACAGGAGCGTATCTGACATTTCCATTTGAAGCCTCTGTCATTTATCATAGTCATTGAATGTTCTTCTCTGCATACTTTAGATGTTGGAATAATTTAAAATTCTTTAAATATCTTCACGCTTTCTTCTTCACTAAGTTTGAGAAGTTTCTTGAGTCTAAAAGAAGCCATTTTTGAAGGATAATAAATTATATAAATTTCTCTCACGATTGTCGTATAAAATTCTCGTATCTAAACTACTGAATTTTTTGTTTATATAATAATTACTATCATTTTGCAAATTTTCATTATTGAAATATGGTGGCTCGTGAATTTCAAACAAGATCCCATAAATTGTTAACACACAATAGTGTCTTTCGGTATTCATAATTTAAGAAAACGGATGAATTTTACGTGGACAAATTTTCCTAGCAAATTACAAATTCATATTGACAAAGAATGGAATATTATTTCCAATTGTTGGCTTATAGCTAATTGCGTAGGTATGTTTCTTTAATTTTGTATCTGTTTTAGCGATATTTGATGTTAAATTTATATTTCTCTGTGTCATTTAATTAATCATTCATTGGTAAAATTCAGTTATTCGACAAGTTACCTAAAAATATACTTATATATCATATATATATGTATATGTATAGTAGGGTTTTGTATTTTGTCTACCTAGCCTTGTTATATACTGAAAACACACTGAAAATAATTAGGATAGTTTTATTTTGATCTCTCCCTGCAGTTTCCTCTATCTCTTGTCCACTACCTGATGAGTGATGATTGGTAGTCTTGGTTGCTATGAAAGAAAAATTAATGTTTATATCAACAGGGATATAACAGGGAAGACGCTTAAGGACGCTATAGAGGCGCCGGGCGGCTCATTTACCGCATCATTTTGGCGTTGATCGCACGCTTTACCTTGATAAACAAATTAGGTTAGACCTATCTCGCGACCAAGTGAAACTTGAGATCGAAGGATACGAAGAGTGTCTTTGTATGAATACTTGTCGAACTAGGAAACTTAGCTGTGAAAAGGGACTGGCTTCGTGAAGCTGCAGATGTCACGCATTACAACAATGTCCATTACCTTCGACAGCTAGAATTGTGACCAATCTCCAGTGTGGTAATGTAAACACAGCAATTGTGTATGCATTACTATCATCACGAACCTATATGATTGTAAGTAAGTAACATCCAAGTGAGTTACCGATCTGCTCTCGCGAGCTACACACCTTATCTCCTGTTCGTAGTTATTGAGACCTTAACTTGCGAGCGTTCTAGTGGAGATATTCTTTGTAATAACCCTTGCTTGACTAATGAATATATTCTCTTTAAGTGTTAATTACTTTACTTCATTACCCTTAAATACAGTTAAGCTTGGACCAGAGGCCTGAGGTCGGAACCATAGTGGCAAGGTGGTTCTAGGGCATGGTACCATGAGTATTTAGTAGAAAGAGATATATAAAGAGAAAGGAATCTGAAAATACTATATAGAGTAGGATCCTATCACTTAGAGCCCATACACTGAAACGTTATAGGGAAGTAAACCGATAACGTCACATTGGTGGCCGTATGGTGCGTGATTAAGTAATTCGAATTTAATGTGCGGAAATTCAATTACTAAAGTAAAAGATTGAAAGCTTTGTAATTTACCAAAAACTAAGTTAACCATCTGATTGGAGAGTATTTGATTACAGCAAGACCGGGTTTTGCGACCCTATATGAAGGTACGATCCAATTAAGGTGTTCAGTTTTTGTGATAAAGTATAAAGATAATTCAACTCAAGGTCAAGCAAACGGCATCTCGAAAATTATCGGAAGGATAAGGAGAGTACAGATGGCCTAATTTGAAATTTGAATGAGCAGAGACAATCAACAAGACTGACCAGTCTGAAAAAAAAAAAAAAAATTCTGGAAATTCTGGAAAATTCTGGAAAATTCTGGAAGAAACTGGAAAGCACGGAGGGAGGAAGCGAAAGGGTAAAGCGTTGCACGTTGGCGAATGGTGATGGAAAACATTCGATTATAAACAACATGCAAAAAAGCCGTAAATCAACCAGAAATTGAGAGTCTAATTTGTTTAAATACTACATCTGAAAAGTATTTATTCAAACTGCTACATTCAGTGAACATTCAGTGAACATTCAACATTCAGTGAAAAGTTAACATTCAGTGAACATTCAGTTAACATACAGTGCATGACATTCAGTGCACAACGATCAGTGAACACTTAACAGTCAGTGCACAACGTTCAGTGAACATTCAGTTAACATCATAACAGTTAACATCAGAGCAAAAATCAACGACAAAACCTGATAAGCGGGACCCACTGTACATGGAACCGGAAGTTGAGTATAACATATAAATCTAATGTCATCCTTGCATTTTCAGTCTCATTTCTGAAGCGATCAGAGTAAGATCTAAGTGTTAGACCTTAGTCAGTGGTGAATAAATCTGTTCTGTTTAGTCAAGAATTGTTGTTGGTGAATAAGCAATAAGCAGAAGGTAATAATTAATCATCACTGCAGCAGTTATAATTATAGATGTATGTGTGCATGCATTTTTTTAGCTTTGAATTGCTGAGTGTCGTTATTAATTGACAGGTATAAATATTTTATATTTATTGATTTAACAAATATTGCTCTATATTTAATTATATTTTATTTATTATTTATTATTTGAATGATTATTTTTTATGTTTGAAGGATAATTTTTTTGGATAGCCTATTATTTTTTCTTCCTTTTTCGTAATTTGTGATTACACGTGCACTACACTTGTTTAAGTACACAATAACACTTCATTAGGATAGGAAACACATGCCAACCTCAGAGGACGAAGCGATTAATGCTGAGGCTGTAGAACTTAGATCTGGAAGACGAACCAAACCCAGAATACAGAAAACTAAACAGAACAAGACACCCCCCAAAACACCCCCCACAAAGATGTCGGTTGAATTAACACAAGCTCAACTCCAAGAGATAATTAAAAGCAGGAGTACGACAATCATTAATTCTGATTCATTGCCGATATTCAGAGGAAGAAGAAGGCCAGAAGATCCAGCTTTCGAGGAGAAGAACACGTTCAAACAACATCTCAGCCTATTAAATAATCATATATCCAGCTTAGGGGATAAAGATGACGTAGAAAAAAAGAAGATCCTTTTCAGGAGCGCTGATTGCAAGCTAGGAGATTTTCAAATTACTGTTAATAACGTTGTTAACGGTAAAACATTTAAAGATAGCACATACCAAGAGATATGCACGGTACTAGAAGACATATATGTGCAGAAAGACAGCAAGGATATCTACAGTGTATGTCATGAATTATACACTAATAAATTGAAGGATGAAACTACAGCTGCCAGTGACATCTTAAGTACATTAGAAAAAATAGGCGAAGTCACGGATTTTATTTTAAATGACGACACAATGAACGCCCAATTTCCAATAAGGACAGCAACTGAAAGCGATGAATCATTCACACGCAAATTAAAAAATCACGCAAAAGATCTTATGAATACATCAATGTATTTAACAATATTGGGTCCACAGATCAACCCCAGTATCATCAAAGGAGTCGTAGAAGGTCCTTTTAAGACAACAGCTAATTTACTGTCTGCTACAACAAAGAAAATAAGATCTTTGCCAAATGATAAAAAAATTCTAATACCAAAGAAGAATTTCAATGACACAGAAACTTTTTTGATAGAAAAACCCGAGGGTGAGAATCAAGGCAATTTTCACGAGGATATGCTGGAAGATACAGAAGCATATTACACTTATGATGCAAGAAACAGAGGAACAGCAGGTAGGTATACACGCAGAAGCAGATTCAAATACAATCACACAGGCAGAGCATATGTACACAACACTAATAACCCCCACCCTACCCCTACCCCCACAGCAGCAGTAGTACAATTAAGTGCTACCGTTGCTACTAAATAGGACATATAGGTAGAGAATGTCGTGCTCAACAACCTTTTAATCAAGGACAGAACAAGGATTTTCGCAAAAACATGTAAATACAAACACAAGTAAAAAACAAGGTAGGTCTCACGGGAAAACGGTCGGTAGCTCCGTGTACGAATGTGAATTGAACATGAATAAATTAGATCCAGTGCACGTTAAATTCAATGGCAAAAGTAAATCGTCACTCAATACAAAAAATAGCTGTGAATGTAAAAATAAGTTCGATTTATTAAAAGAAGAAGAGTTAAGCGTTGAGGATAAAAAAACGAGCGAAACATATATAACAGTCCAATTAGTAAAAAATAAAGATGAATTAAGCGGATTGATGGACTGTCATTATACGATAAAAGGGACTTCTAAGCCAACGATAATTTTACATAGTAAAGAATTTGATTGGGAAGCTTTAATAGATTCAGGGAGCGAGAGAACGATTTTAAACAGTCGTAATTTTAATTACAAGGCGAGTTACGAGGACATAATAAAATCAAATGTAACTATTAAAGGCATAAACGGACGTTCCGAAGTAAAAGGTGAAGTAAAATTTGAACTAGTGTCGAAATCACATAAGCAAACAGTAAACGCTTTACTAATCAACAACAACAGCTTACCATATGATGTAATATTAGGAAGGGACGTCTTAACGAACGCGCAAATTGATTTTGATAAGAAAATATTGAAATTAGGTGAAGAAAAAATTCCGTTTATGGAAAAACGTAGAATAGCTACTAAAGAACTATTAAGCACAGATTGTTTAATATCAGAGTTGGTCCTTACTTCAAATAGGTCGAAACGAAGAACGTTGATAAGACAAATAAACGAACGAACAAACAGCCGCAGTAGTATTGCGAAAGTAAGGGTTAAACCTCAACAAAAAGGGCAAACGAAGGTTATGAAATCCGAGGTAAAAACGAAGTCAAGGAATAAAAATAAAAAACGCGAGAAGAACGGAAATGTTCATATAAATAGCCAAGTCGTTGAGGCAAACAGCGTACAAATATTGTATGGATTTGTCAAAAACAACGAAGCAGGAAGTTATATTATAGCTAAAAGAAGTTTCAATAGTGGTTTAGTGATAGCCGAAACACTAATAAAAATCGAAGACACAAAAAAAGAGGGAGATCAAGTGTCAATATGCCCAGTTTTCGTAATGAATCCGACGGATAGTGATATCATATTACGGGACAATATGATAGTTGGAAACCTCCAGACGTACGAAGAGCAAGTCGAAGTAAATATAGCGACTATATCGGAGTGTTTAAATAATAGGACTCATAAATCTAGGTTAGGAAACGTGTTGAGTGACGAAAAAACAAAGCCATTTGAACGAAACGTTACCCCTGAACTAATTTATGAAAAGTCAAAGGTACATGCAGTTGGAATTAATGGAGAGCCATTAGTTACAACGCATGGCAACCGAGATATGAAGTGTAAAATATCACGTGACGGAAGCGCTGATAGAAGCCGTGACACCACATTACGTGCTGATGAAGAAAACAATTCTCAGACAGTGCCATCAGCACCGAGAAGGTTAGTTAATGCTGACATATCATGTGGAATGACAGAGTATGAAGACAAAATGACGCAGTTACTAAATGACTTTAGAGACGTAATCACGATCAATGACGAAGAAATCGGGACTACTAGTATATGTAAACACACAATAATATTGAAAGATCCTAATATAGTTATCAACAAAATACCGTATAGAATACCACATAAATTTCAAGAACAACTTGAAGAAGTTAATAAATCAATGTTAAAGGAAGGAACAATAGAACCTTCAATGTCCGAATACAACTTTCCCGTTATCGTGGTTCATAAAAAGAATGGGGAAATACGACCCGTAATAGATTTCAGATCATTAAATAAGTGTGTCCATATACAAGGATTCCCTTTACCTAGAGTTGACGACATGCTAGGATCTTTAGGTGGATCAAAGATATTTTCTAGTTTAGATCTGAGGAGTGCATTTCACCAGGTGGAACTAAAGAGTCTTTTTTAGACTAAAGAGTCTAAAAAACTTACAGCATTTGCGGTAAATGGTAAGAAATGGCAGTTCAGAAAGCTACCATTTGGTTATGTCAATAGTCCAAAAGTATTTCAAGCAATAATGACAAAAGCGTTAAGTAATGTATTAGGGAAACTATGTTTCGTATTTATTGATGACATCCTAATTTTTAGTCGATCATATGAACAACATTTAAATGATATTGGCCAAGTGGTAATGAATTTACGTGACGCTCATTTGAGATTAAAATTAGAGAAGTGTGAATTCTTTAAACACGAAATTAATTTTCTTGGACATCGAGTCACTACTGAGGGCATCCGATGTATCCAAAACGAAAAACTTAGAGAAGCATCTAGACCAACAGATGTAAAACAACTTCAGCGATTTTTAGGGCTTGCGAATTATTTTCGTAAGTTCGTACCTAAATTTAGTCAGAAAGCCGACCCATTATATAGACTATTAAGGAAGGACACTAAATTTGACTGGACTGACGAATGTGAGGCTAGCTTCACTAGTCTAAAAAATATTTTGACATCAGATACGGTTTTAGCTCATCCAAATTATTCCAGACCATTTTATTTATTTACTGACAGCTCAAATATCGGAGTTGGCGCAGCATTGCTACAACCAGATTCGACCAAAAGCAAAACATTAAGACCCATAGCATATTTCAGTAAATCATTAAATTCTACTCAAAAAAGGTACTCCACGACTAAACAAGAGTTTCTTGCAATACATCTAGCTTTAAAGGAATTTCAGTATCTATGTCTAGGGTATCCTATTACCATTTTAACTGATCACAAACTCTTATGTGCATTTTTTGGTAATAAACTTCCATTAGACACGGCGTTAGCCAGGTGGGCAATCGAAGCTAGCACATATGAGTGTACCATCAAATATTTTGAAGGTAAGAGAAATGTGGTAGCAGATACCCTTAGTAGATTAACTCCTTTAACGGAAGAAACAATAGATGATTGTGAACTTTTAACACCATCTAATGAAAGTTGTAGCTCAATTGAAAATTTTATAGCAACCACAAGATCGAGGGCTAAGCTAAATGTACCACAAATTATTAACAACAATGACAGTGAATCAGAAACAGACTCAGAAAACGAACAAGAACCAGATCCATCTAAATTGTATAAAATCAACAAAGAAAAACCATTTTTGAACTACATACCTAAACATGAAGACATAACATGGACTTTAAACAGACTAAAGACTGCACAGTCAAACGACTTTGCTTGTAAGGAAATAATGGATATATTACATAAAAAACAATTAGGAACATCAAGGAACATAGCTGAATTTTTCATATTAGACGGAATATTATATCGACATCGGAAAATAGATACTCGGGCAGCCAGTATTGTTAATTATGTTATACCAAATGAAATGATCAATTTAGTTATTAATTCAATACATTTTAACACCCATTGTGGTTTAGCTCATACGCTATTTCAATTTCGACTAAAATATTATCATTTTCAAGAAAGATCGGTCATAGAATCTTTTATTAAAAGATGTGACGTTTGCAAAATCCTTAAAGGAAGTCTAGATACACCAATTAAATTAATGTCTGCCCCAGTAGCTAATACACCATTTGAAACAGTTTCATTTGATTTTATAGGACCTTTTATAACAACTGACACGAACAACAAATATATTTTATCAATAACATGTATGTTGACAAGATATAACGAATTACACGCAGTAGCTGACAAATCAACTAACACAGTAATTGATTGTCTAAGTAAAACATTTAGTCGTTGTGGATATCCCAAAACGTTAATGTCGGATTGTGCGAAAGAATTCAAGTCTAACGCAATTAGAACTTTCAGTGAAATACATCAGATATACAAATGTGAGGTATTACCATATTCAGCATATTCCAATGGAATTTGTGAACGTAATAACCAGAGAATTAACAAATTATTAAGATTCTATGTAGCCACAGTAGATCACAATAATTGGGACATGTTTCTCGATATTGTCCAAAACACAATCAACAATCAATTAAATTTGACCTTGAAAGATACACCCTCATACGCTCTTTTTGGCCGGGATACATCTCCAAATATTCAAGACAAAAATTTGGATAACATTTACAATTTAGATACATCAGAATCAATAGTCAAATTAAGGCCAGACAAGCTATATTTATTCAAGATCAGATAAGAGCTAACATAATTAATCAATCAAACAAACGCATAATTTACCACAATAAGACACGAAAAGACAAAATTATACAGATAGGTGATCGAGTATTAATTAGAAATCATCAAAAAACACATAAATTACAATTAAATTGAATAGGACCAGGTACAGTTTTTCAAGTGAAAAAAAACAAAGCTATAATTCAATTAGGACATCAAACGATAACGAGCAACATAAATTACCTAACTAAGTTGGAAAAATTCACAACAAATTAATTAAATAATTTCATTAACATCATTAAACAGGAAATCAAATTATGAGAAATTTGAATATAAACATCATATAGAAAGCCCACAAAAGGAACACATAAAACGAAGTAACATGAGTAACATGTTACATACACACGAACACGTGACATATAACACGGTTACATGCAAAGAGTCAGAGAAATGTTTACATTTTTTTTGCTTACGCGAGTCAAACAAACAGAGCATACAATTCATTGTTCAAACTACAATATTTCCTTTGCTCAGTAAGAGAATTATTGTATGTATTTAATTGTATGTAATTTAATTGTAATAATTGTATGTATTTAGTTTAAGTTGATGGGATGAATTATGAATTTTATTAATATAAAATTTCATATAATAATTTTAAGAGGATTAATTTTTTTTGTTGTATGCATGTTAATTTTAAATTTTGTGTTTATATGTTGGTGTAACGAATAAGATGAATTATATTCTGTAAACGTAGTAGTAAAATTGTTTGAAATCAGAATCAAAATTTGAAAAAAAATATATATATATATATTCAAATTTAGGATGAAATACTGAAATAATTTAAAAGCAAAAATGATTAATTCAAAATGAGACTGAAATCTGATAAAATACCTAAAAAATGACCAGGGGCCATGATCTAACAGTATCGTTTTGATTTCAGTGACCGTGAGGCAGCAAGGTCACAGCCATCCACACAGCCAACAGACCCAAAAACAGCCAGTGACTGACTCTCAGCCACTCACAGCCGGTTGACACACAGGACTGTTATTCAAGGTCGTGAGAAGTAATCAGCTGGAGCGATGGGACAGACTCAGAGCATCTATGACCTGAACTCAGTAGTGGAGTTGATCCAGAAAGCAACTTCGATGAACAAGGCTCATCTAGAGCATGCAATTAAAAACATGGGGTCTACAAAGTACGACCTAATACCAGATTTGTTTAGCGACATTTTGGTATTAATCCTAACATTGCTAGTTGTGATGATACTGGTATGTGGTTACAATCAGTCAAGAAAGATGAACTCCGATGAGGATATGAAAATGTACGAAATGCGGAATTTGAGGTCTAAAATGGCGACTGAAGCCTTCAATCAGATAAAACGAGGGACCCCTTTAGATCAGGGGAACTAGGTAGAACAGTAAATATATTCAATGATCAGGCCGTAAATATACAGGCGACAACATTTATAGTAATGCCTCATACAAAACGAAAGCCAAAAAGCGAAATTACCAAAACTAAACCTAACAGCATTTAAGATTATTTTTCTCAAACTAAATTTGATCATTATTTTAAATTTTTTTTTTAATTTTAAGTTTGGGTAATTTTAAGTGAAAATTAATAATAATCGTTTTTTCAATTGAATTTAATTTTAAGTTTAATTTTTTTTTCGGTGTTAATTTTAAGATTTAAATTTAAGGATCAAAACTGTCTCAAAATTTGATAGAGATGATCAAAATTCATATAAATTCAATTAAGAATATAAATTCATTAAAAAGTCATAAAATACGATATCATAACATATGATAAATTAAAATGAAAAATTACTTTTATCAATAAAGAAGGAATTTTATTAAAATAAAACATAACTAAGTTAAATAAAATATATTTTTATAAATGAAAATTTTTTTTGATTATAAATTTTTTTTAAATGTAAATGCAGTAACAATTTGTGTAATGTATTGGAGTGATCAAAGGTCTCTGCTAATATTTAGACTAATAATCTACATATTAGGAGGGGAGGGGTGTGATCTCAAATAGATTAGGCAAGTTATTACGTTTATAAAATGAAAAAGTTGTTACATTTTGAACTGAGACATATTAGGTAGGAGTAACTTAGATTATTTTGAGAATAAATAAAAATATTGTTAAAGCAAAATTAAGATTGTATAGGTAAGACAAAAAATTTAAGAAAGTTTGGTGAATGCACATTAGTCTGACATATTTCTAGAACGAATTAAAACTCATATGTTTCAATTTTCTAATAATGTATTTATTGCCGGTTCGAGAAATTTCAAGAGATCCAAAACACATGTTTCCACTAACAGCGTGAGCGTCTGAACATTGTTCAATATAGAGTAACAATGGGTAGACAAACCAGCTGGCAGTTTTGGAAAAATGTGAATTGTAACTTTGAAATTTTCGGAAGGGGGGAGCGATGTGGTAATGTAAACACAGCAATTGTGTATGCATTACTATCATCACGAACCTATATGATTGTAAGTAAGTAACATCCAAGTGAGTTACCGATCTGCTCTCGCGAGCTACACACCTTATCTCCTGTTCGTAGTTATTGAGACCTTAACTTGCGAGCGTTCTAGTGGAGATATTCTTTGTAATAACCCTTGCTTGACTAATGAATATATTCTCTTTAAGTGTTAATTACTTTACTTCATTACCCTTAAATACAGTTAAGCTTGGACCAGAGGCCTGAGGTCGGAACCATAGTGGCAAGGTGGTTCTAGGGCATGGTACCATGAGTATTTAGTAGAAAGAGATATATAAAGAGAAAGGAATCTGAAAATACTATATAGAGTAGGATCCTATCACTTAGAGCCCATACACTGAAACGTTATAGGGAAGTAAACTAACAACGTCACACCAGCAAGTGGTCTAGCATCAGCTCAAAGAGCTGGCAACTGAGTTGCTGTTAAATATTTAAAAGTATTACAAGTTACAATGAACTCTCACTGTATTATTTTTTCCGATTTTCAATAATTTTGTTCTTGTTACTCTTTTCTGCACATTTTCTTTGATTACAAAAGTTCTATAGAAATTAGAAAGAGGTGTAATCATTCTACACTATTTGGTAATATATACTTTATTTATTTATTCAGTTAAATTGACTCTCATTAATTATTCTGTGTATATTAATTTGCATGCAGGTACATAGTATCTCTATCTATTTAAGTGAAGTTAGAAATTATTACCCTTTTTTATCATATTTATAGTAGTTCAAGCGACAGTTATGTCTACCAAAATTTTCACTTATTAACAATCTGAGATTGTTTACCTTCATTAGCGTTTCTTTGAAATGCTGTTAATCTTTTACAAAGTTTAAATCCCCAATTAAACTATAATTTGTATAGTGCTCATTAGATCGGTATAGCGACCTCTTTTTCAGGTACCTCCTATACTGTCAGTTGAACGAGCTTTACCTGTATATGATATTTTGCAATATTTAGAAATAGGAAAGTTTTTATGAAAAACCATTTTATACCTAATACCTATTAACAGCTGTATATAGATATTTGATTTCTATGAAGAATAAATATTCACGTTTAAAAGAACATCAAAGAAAACTCAATATTTGAAAAGAAAATTTCTGATAGATTCATGAATTAAATTCGATCAAAACAATATATCTAACCATAACATAAATAATTCATAATAAATATTCTTATATAAGTTAGGTGTATAATTTGACAGACTAGCATAAAAATTTATCAACAGGCTTCACTTTTCCTGATTCATCACGCGGTAGGACTTTGCGTCTTTCCAGTATCTCCACCGAGTAGTAGCCAATCATTCCAGCAACCAAGAAGAAAATGACGATGTAAAGCTTGTCTGTGTTACACAGAGACGATTGAGTGGAGTAGTTGATGATGTAACCGATTGACTCCCACAGTCTGTAGTTACTGAAGGCTGGTTCTGAGTCTCCTGGGAAAATCACTCCATAAAGAGCTGTAATTAGGAACGGAAAACTTGATTAAAAATTAAACACGAATGTTTGGAATATTGAATGTAATAATAACGTAATATAGGGCTCAGCTCAAATTAATAATATCACGACTGAGTCCTATTACAAAATAGTAATGAGAACGAGGAATGACAACTCAAGTATTTAAGTAGCAAATGAATTGAAATTAACTGAACTCTCAATCAGTTTGGTGAGTAATTAGTTTGATACTAAGATTTTTTATAATTGTGTTACATTGAAAAAAATTATATTATGTACTATAAATATTATTGACAATATGGTAAGTTCCAAGATATCGGATTGGTCCACATTGACGGACAGGAAAGAAAAAAATAGAATAATTATTATTTAACTTATGATGTGCTGGTTTCATGATACCAATCAATATAGAAGTTATAAAATCATAATTATATAAGTATTTATTTCTAACGTGTCCGAAAACATGGAACCGTCCAATAACACGACCATGAAGAATTTTTTATGGCCAATCTCTGGTTGACCATATTATATATAGGTATTGCGTAGTTAAATAATAAATAGTTACTGTTGACAAGTTACTATTATAAAGACTATTTTCTGAACTAATTGTTTCTCATAACATCATATGAATAATAAAAATATTAATGCAAATTGTAGTACAGTGAAATAAACATCACAAATATTGTCTCCGTTTTGTATCTCTACGTACTGTAATGCCTTGAAGATATACATACATTTATTACACATTTTATAAGATCAGGGTAAAATTTAAGTGGGTCTGACCTGCTGATATATTGATACATTTCATTATCTCAAATTAGTATGACATAAAGAATTCATTAACAAAGTTATTACCATTGATTTGAGTTTGCCAGACTGCGTCTGAGATTCCCCACAGCGCTGGTATCAAGAAGAACATGAACATATTGTTTGGGTCTGGCATCCAGTAGAACATAATAATGATAGCTGCTGCATTGATAATGGCTGCGAGAGTGAAAACTGGGACTCTTCCAACTAGCTTCACCAAAGGAGTGAAAGCAATGGAGCAGAAAGCGTCGCAGACACCAAAGCAAATCATGACATATCCTACCATATGGACTCCTAGACCGCATGAGACGTAAGCCTGTTCAATGTTCACATAAAAGTATAAATATAATAGATGAAGGAAATTTTGAGATATATATTATTTTTAATTTAAAGATTGCAACAAACTTACAGCAGTGTAATCAGCACCAATGTATCCTTGTTCAACTCCTGACCACACGGTTAAAGGAATAATAAGAATCTGGTAAGGATGTCTCATATGATTGAAACTGGCAATGAATAATTGCATTCCTGATTTGCTAGATGATGCTCTTCCTTCATCATTTTCATCGACAAACCTGCCCAACAGTATGTACGAATTAGAAAATTAGAAAAATGAGCAGATAGCTCACAGCGATGTTAGTTCCAATTGTGACCGCTTCCTGATTTTACTCACCTGGATAATGGGTCAACAAATATACCAATAATTATAGCAGCAGAAACTGATAAGACTAAGTAGATTGATGCCATAATGTAAATGTCTGTAATCGCAGGTGGGTCGATGACTGTACTGTTACCAACTGATAAGACCCCAGGACAGAAGTTCACTCCACAGTATTCCAGTTCATCTTCTGATTTCGTTGGAGGAGCGCTCTGTGAGAGTACTGATGGAAGAAAAGTATCGTACAAAATGAAATCTTGATTTAAATTAAACATTACTTTTTCAAACGAAATATTCATATTTACTCTCAACTTTATACCTGTTGATGATATCAAATTTCCTACAACTTGTGAGCATTGAAAAAAGAGGAAGAAAATTCCGAAAAATCTCGTGATGATCACATCGCTGTTTTCACCAACGATATTTCCATACTTTTTGCCAACCTTGGTATGAGAAAAGTAATAGAAAGCAAGTAAATTCATATGCAATAGAAAAAAATGGCACAACCTGACTTTTTTGTGGTGTTATAAGTTTCAATACATTTGCTTACTACGACAACTCTCATTTCGATCAGTGTAAATTCATCGCATGGTAATTTCGTAGTATGGTAAATTCATCGCCTGGTAAATAAATCGCATGGTAAATTCATTGCATGGTAAAGTATAGGATATGATTTTTTTGTAAAAAAAGACATTATAATGTTACAAGTAATATATGGATATGTTGCTATCAAAAAAACATATTAAAAATTAAATTTTATCGCAACAACTGCAAAAAAAATAAATCTAAATAACTTTTAAAAAGATAAATTGCAAACAATACCTCCTAAATGATCAAAAAACCTGGTTCACATTTACTGAGGTAATTATGCTTTGCTGATCATACTTTTATAGACACATTATTGTAACATTGAATGTAGTATATTTTCAAACCGGTGCAGCATTTACATTTCTGTTGTTGTTCAACCTATGAATAGCTGAACAAATATGTAATTTGAGAATTAATACAAATGGAAGTAAAATTTAAATAATATTAATATAATGAATAACTGCAGTCTCCCACATATTAAATATTTTTATATTTTATAGTAATTGTATGATATACATATGAAAATTATTTGACATTCTGTTGCTATAAAATCTAATTATTTAAAATAAACCAACAGCACAGATTCGCACACACAAGTTACCCTAATCCAGTGAAAAGTAAAGAAAGGACTGCAATTATTTGCAACGAGTTTATTTAACCCTTTCGCGCCAAATTGGCTATTATGTCCCACTAGGAACATTCATATTCTATTGGGATATATTGTTCCAATAGTCTGTGATGTACACAACTGGTGGGAAACATTGTCGTATCACAAGTTTCATAAACAGTATATCAATAGATTAAGATAAGGTACAAGTACTTAAATATTAATAAAGAAATTCATTATTACTCCTAATGAACTCAGGAAGAAAGTCGGCGCGATAGGGTTAAATTAATCAACTTAATTTTATAATGTACTATGAAACATGCAATGAATTTACGGTACTAGGACAAAATGCCTACGGACAAAATGCCCAACGGGCAAAATGCCCAACGGACAAAATGCCTACAGACAAAATGCCTAACGGACAAAATGCCTAACGGACAAAATGCCTACGGACAAAATGCCTAACCGACAAAATGCCCAACGGACAAAATGCCCAACGGACAAAATGCCTACAGACAAAATGCCTACAGACAAAATGCCTACAGACAAAATGCCTAACGGACAAAATGCCTACAGACAAAATGCCTAACGGACAAAATGCCTAACGGACAAAATGCCTACGGACAAAATGCCTAACCGACAAAATGCCCAACGGACAAAATGCCTAACGGACAAAATGCCCAACGGGCAAAATGCCCAACGGACAAAATGCCTACAGACAAAATGCCTAACGGACAAAATGCCTAACGGACAAAATGCCTACGGACAAAATGCCTAACCGACAAAATGCCCAACGGACAAAATGCCCAACGGACAAAATGCCTACAGACAAAATGCCTAACGGACAAAATGCCTAACGGACAAAATGCCTACGGACAAAATGCCTAACCGACAAAATGCCCAACGGACAAAATGCCTACAGACAAAATGCCTAACGGACAAAATGCCTAACGGACAAAATGCCTACGGACAAAATGCCTAACCGACAAAATGCCCAACGGACAAAATGCCTACAGACAAAATGCCTAACGGACAAAATGCCTAACAGACAAAATGCCTACAGACAAAATGACTAACCGACAAAATGCCCAACGGACAAAATGCCCAACGGACAAAATGCCTACAGACAAAATGCCTACAGACAAAATGCCTACGGACAAAATGCCTAACGGACAAAATGCCTAACGGACAAAATGCCTAACGGACAAAATGCCTAACGGACAAAATGCCTAACGGACAAAATGCCTAACGGACAAAATGCCTAACGGACAAAATGCCTAATATACAAAATATATGAATATAGAAGATAGAAATTGTAAAATTATGACGTAAAAGAATGTAGCAAAGTGAATAAAAGAATTAACTCCATATTTAAATAAAAGGGCCAAATAGAAAACATTAAAGTGATATTTGTAATGGAATTTTCATTGGTAATAATGATAATGATCATTATCAAATAAAGAAAAGAATACATTATATTGTAATAAACCTTTATCATTGAACATCAAATAATATTTCTAAAAATTTTGTGAAACATTAAAGAATAAGATATTCTACGTCTCAGTTACATCTCATAAAGAATACTGTATTTTTTTCCAAGGGAATTTTAAAGCTATAAAGGTAGTTGAATAAAACAAATATTGGCGACTTTTTTTATAACCAGAGTAGTTAATGGCATGTCAGTACTAACTTATATAAACATTGTAATTACCTAACTTGCTTTATAATTTCAAAAGCAACTATAAACATCACTGTAGATTGAAGATGATTATAGCTATCTAAAAGAATAAACAATATTAAAAAAAAAAATGAAAATAGAATAAGATGATTATAGATATCTTTTAAAAAGATGAAAAAAAAAAGATGATTATAGATGTCTTATAAAAAAATGAAAATAGAAGATGATTATAGAAAGATATCCAATAAAAAAGGCAAAATGTATGAAGATTAATTTTTTAGAGTGATTTGATAAATAGAACAAACGCTTTAGTGATCAATCACAAACACAGTGAAATGAAATAAGAGGGTGCTTACACTAAGTACTCTGAGTTACAAATGTTCATATTCAATGTGATAGTGATTTAATAAACTCTTACTGAGACAAAACACTTTGTTTCCACTTGGTCTAATTATTTTAAATCTTTGTCCACAATTTCCTAATCTGAAAAAAGTTTAAATGCATTTTTGGCATTTTGTCCGTTAGGCAATTTGTCTGTTAGACATTTTGTCCGTTAGGCATTTTATTCGTTAGACATTTTGTCCGAAGGCATTTTGTCCATAGGCATTCTGTCCGCGAACGGAATTTACCATGCGATTAATTTACCAGCGATTTACCCTCTCATTTGTTACTGAGTAGGTGACATCGTATAGTATGTCAGGATATAAATATACAATAGGTAGCAATAGAAATCAAATTCAGTAGTGAAGACTATAATTTTTTTCTGATTTTTCCAAAAATACAAACAAATATCACTTCTTTTTGGTTCAAAAATATACTAAATAGAACTTGTGAATGGTATTGGCTCACCTCTGTTAAGTAGGTACATTTAGCGGACCACATGGGGGCGGCCCCCATACCCAAGAGGATAGCTGTGGGAATCAGCGTGTAGTTCTCTGGGTAAAACTGAGCAGCGATGTAGCTGGAGTAAGTTAGAACACATGCTGCCATAGTCCATTTGACTGTGATTTTTTTGATGAGCCATGTCGGTACAAAGGCACAGGACACCACTAGAGCACCGTATAAAACAGACAATGAGGTTGTTCCAACGTCTCTGAAATTACGAAAACAATATATTAACACATACACACGGAAATTCATGATTATAAAAATAACTTTTGTTGTTCTAATATGAAAAAATAGAATAAGTGTTCATAGAGAATGCAACTGTATCAGAGTCTCCTGTCCATTTTTGCACACTCATGACAAAACTAAGCTCCAGATTCTTCTTCTTTCGCGAAGGGGAGATAAGATGTGAGACTATTAACAAATCTTCTATTAATTTTATTACAGCCTACAAAATGGAATATGATTCCATCCTAATATTAGTAACGCACTGGTACACGCTGTTCAAATACTACTTAGGTGACATAACTAACAAAAGTACAAGTAGATTGAGCGTCATGCACGCTGCCCTACTTAACACACAGACCAATGAATCCTTAGATGTTCCAATGCTACGTGGACATCAAACCTTACTAATTTGAATCAAAAATGCGCGGGAACCAATCAGAGAATTATGGGTGTGTGACATCATCGATCAAAATAGAAAATAAAATAGTTTTATGGTGAACTGTTGTTTTCAAAATGGTCGGGTACTAGAACAAAAGTTACACTAATAAACTTTCCACAAATAATATCCCTTAGTACCTTGCAAAATAAAATTACGGCTATTTCAAAAATTACTACCTAATAAGTGAAACACACTGTAATTGAGATTCATAACCCTCTCAAGTGATCATATAAAGCTACCATTAGGAGATTATTTCCATCGAATAAGTTTATTATGAACTATAGTTTGGCAGCCAGTGCAAAAGAAGTGGATACAGAATTTTAATTTTTGTTTTTAACTACTATATGACGATTGTACTCACAAAATTTTGCTTGCTAGAAATATTAGTAAATGCACTGAGCTACCTATTAAAGCATTTTTTGAGCAAATAGATTAATTATTTAAAGAGAACAGGTAACTTCGGTGTCAGTTTCGGTTGCAATTACATATCCATACAAATCCTTTAAATTCTATTTCCTAGAAAGTGGAGCAGTTTGTTCCATTCAAATATTTTCAATATTGAAGGAGTAGAAACGATTCTCCTAAAATCCCCAACAACTACAATCAGTGGATTTTCTTAGGCTGTGCTCCTATCTGGTCGCATCAATAAATAACATCCATTTACACCACACATTTATACTCCAAGAAGTTAGTTTCTTTAAATTTCTTCGGAAATTGTGCAAAAATCCTGAAAATTGCACCCAATCCAGAGAAGTATACACAAAATTATAGTTTTAGACTATAATTTTTTTTAAATTCTACTCTCTAGAAATTGTAGTAAATACACAAAGCTACCAATTATAGCCTGTTTCAAGCAAATCCATTTATTATTGAAGGAGAAGAAGCACTTTTAGTGTCAGTATATTAGGAAATTTTAACATTTGAAATTTTGGAATTAAGTTTCTTAGAAAGTGTAGCTAATAAGCCAGGCTTTCATTTGAAGTTTGTTTCGATCAAATCGGTTGACTATCGAAGGAGTAATAACGATTCTCATAAAATCACCAACAACAACAATCAAAGGGTGTTTTTAGGCTGCACTCCTAGCAGATCGCAACAATAATATAATTTAGGCCTACATTGCATTATATTCACCCAAAGGCTAAATATCTGTTTATGAGATTACTTGTTAATGGAGGACTGGAGGTTGGCCATGGAGTTGTAACTACTGAAGAGTAAGAAGAAAGAGAAGGAGATGATGAGGATATTCTTCATGATGTGGAGACGCTCCATCTTTTCTTCCTTGCCAAGAACCTTCTTGCTGTGGCTGTCAGAGGGGCCTGTGGGAGAGATGGTACTTAGAAGTCATGGTACTTAGAAGACATGGTACTTAGAAGACATGGTACTTAGAAATCATGATACTTAGAAGTCATGGTACTTAGAAGTCATGGTACTTAGAAGACATGGTACTTAGAAGACATGGTACTTAGAAGTCTTGGTACTTAGAAGACATGGTACTTAGAAACCAAGGTACTTAGAAGTCATGGTACTTAGAAGACATAGTACTTAGAAGACATGGTACTTAGAAGACATGGTACTTAGAAGACATGGTACTTAGAAGACATGGTACTTAGAAGTCATGGTACTCAGAAGCCATAGTACTTAGAAGACTTGGTACTTAAAAAAAGGTACTTAGAAATCATGGTACTTAGAAAACATGGTACTTAGAAACATGGTACTTATAGAAGTCATGGTACTTAGAAGTCATGGTACTTAGAAGACATGGTACTTAGAAGTCATGGTACTTAGAAGTCATGGTACTTAGAAGACATGGTACTTAGCCATGGTCTATGCAAATTCCTCCGTGGAAATTTCCACTACAGAAAGTTCCACCACGGGAAATTCCACCGCATAATTCTGTATTTCATTTACAGAAGGTATAACATTAATTTTAATAAAACTAATTTGTAAGAAAAATGTTATGATATTTCATAAGTTAAAAAGTTAATAAATTATAAGAATATCATGAGTATTTTTTGTTAAGTTAAGGCCTAATAAATATGCGGAGCAAGTAAAGATAGCGGACCAGAGTCCGTTAACTTTACTAGGTTAAATTCTGGTCCGTTATCTTTTCTAGCTTCAATTTTGGTCCGTTAACAGTACTTGGTTAAATTATTAAATATTTGACCAATAATTAGAAAAAGAATATAATTTTGGAATCATAGATACCAAATTAAAGGATTTAAGCAGAGTTTGTTATCCATCTTTTTACTACTCGATCTTCACAACTTCAAAATGGAGTACGTGTTTTTTCATCAATTCTTTCAATTAATAAAATATGCTAAATTGATATAAAATCTATACTAATAATTTCCCTCGTGTGTTTTTTTTTATTTATTTGGTGTCCGCTTTTGCTGGACAGGTATTAAACATGAAGAATGAAATCATGATACGCACGGGAATATATTGATATAAAATTTATATCCTTACTAGTGCATTTGCCCGTTAAAAATAACGTGTGTTCAATAGTAATTTATTATCCGTTGTTAGGTTTTTTTTAGTGTATTCAAATAAAATTAATTTTTTTGCGTAAACTGATACTTTTTTCATAGATAAAAACATTTAAAAATTGAATAAAAACAGGGGAATTTAAATATCAAGTCAATATATTCCCGTGCGTATCATAGTTACATTCATAATGTTTATTACCCATCGCGTAGAAGCGGACACCAATGTTTTTCAACTATAAAATAAATTAAACTATGCAGAAAATTTAATTTTAATTGAATTCATTAAAAGTAACCTAATAACGGGTAATAAATTGGTATTGATAATGAATCATTATTTTTAACGGGAAAGTATACTATGTAGTCATTTATAATGTTGTATATTTATAAAATACTAAAGCAAATAGCTATTTATTAAAAGTAAAAAAAATTCTGGTCTGTTATCTTTACAAGCTTCATTTCTGGTCCGTTATCTTTACCAGCTTCATTTCTGGTCCGTTATCTTTACTAGCTTCATTTCTGGTCCGTTATCTTTACTAGCTTCATTTCTGGTCCGTTATCTTTACTAGCTTCATTTCTGGGCCGTTATCTTTACTAGCTTCATTTCTGGGCCGTTATCTTTACTAGCTTCATTTCTGGTCCGTTATCTTTACTAGCTTCATTTCTGGTCCGTTATCTTTACTAGCTTCATTTCTGGGCCGTTATCTTTACTAGCTTCATTTCTGGGCCGTTATCTTTACTAGCTTCATTTCTGGGCCGTTATCTTTATTTGCTCCAAATAAGCCAAGGTGAGCATATGAGATTATAGACAAATCAAGTGATTTTTTAAATAATTTAAAATATGAATCGTGTAAACTCAATTATAAAGTTCATCTGCCTCAGTGATCAACAATTCAGATCCCGTATGATTTTCCAATAAATGGTAAATGATATGTTGTAACCTAAATAAAGACTATTATTTTGTTCCTAATTATTGTGTTACTTGGTAAAAGAATTACAAACTATTTTGAGACAATTAAATGATCAACATGATATGACGACGTGAATAGTAAATCATCTCATTCTTCAATAAGAAATACATGAAAGAAAAATATTTTGATAAATTCAAGTGTATAATGTTGTATATATTACTATTTAATAATATCTCTGATTAGTGGAAATGATAATAAATGCATTGTCTACAGGCAATAATATTTACCTATTTTCTGCTCCGAGTCCATGACGTAGCCTTCGTTTGTTTCTCCCATTTTATCCATTGCTGATTTATGAAGAAAAAGTGGAATTAAAAATTTCAAATGATCTGAAATTCATAGATAGTTAAAGGGGCAGTATAAAATATTGGAACTTTTGAAAAAAATGTTGTTAGTAATTAGTTATATAATTGTAAAAATTTAAATTTAATATAAAGTAAAGAATAACGTGAATAAGAACATAGAAACAAACAGTGCAAAGTTAGAGATATCGTGCGCTGCAGTTGAGAATTAATTACATTAATTCTTTTAAATCGTATTTTTAGAAATGAAATGTCATCATTTTATTCTAAGATTAATGTCCCTCAATCGATTTATCAACAAGAGAGAAAAAGTTTAAGGCCTTTTACCGAAGGTTTTCTGCGTTTTTAAGGAATCTGTTACTATACATTCACTAAAATATCAATAATTAAAATATGTTCTACCATTGAAATAATGAATATTTTGATGCGGGGTGTGCTTGATTTATGTATCACGAATCTAGCTATTCAAACAATTTTGATGATCTTAATTTCATTATCTTTGTTTCTACTCAATTACAAGAGGTTTTTGTTAATTTGGCATCATTTTTATCAGGTTGAGTTTATATTTTTGGAATCGCTTGTTTCGATAATAAGTTGATACGTTATGAAAGATCAGGCTACTTTCAAGACCATTTCTGGATATTTTTGATTTGCCTCGAGAAATGTTTTTCGTAAAATGTTAATACTTAAAGTATTTTTCATGAAATTATATTTAGCATAATCATGTTGTAATTATTATATGGGAGATTGAAAAATGTCGACTTAACTTTGGCAAATCAACTATACTCCAAGCAATTCGTTATGTTAAATCTTTTGTAGCTACAACGTGTTTAAAATTTTGATCTGTTGGTATATTATCTAAATATTATTGTTACTCCTCGATCTTCTTCTTCAAGACCGAGTGCAGCACCCGTCAGGGGCGCTGTCTCATCTTCGTCTCCCGACCACCAGAAGCCGTAGGTGGAGCCTCTCTGGTTCCGGGAGCCCCTCTGGTGCCGAGAGAGGTTGGCTGCCAACTGCTCCCGCCTGCAAAAATTGCGTGTAATCCGTTTTGTCCTAAAAACCCTTACTAATTTAACTTCCTCCCCCACTAACCCCAATCTCGCCCCTACCCCCCTTCCTGCCACTACGGATCTCATATCTGCCTACAACTCTTAACATGCCTAGCATAATTTGCTCTACTAACTACCCTCCTACACTTATGGCATTCTCTCCTATTCTCCTCTACTGCTGCACCCCCAACACATGCTTCAATGAGGTTCTTCTTTGCCCCATCAGTCCCTAGGCTAACCTCACACCTATCACAACTAAACCTAACCCTATCCTCAGCTAACCTATGCATCCTATTTTCATGCACCACTAACCCCCCCCCCCCCCCATCCTCCCAGACTTACATATGTTGCCACATCCCTCCCAGTGACACCTAAAACCGTCGAACCTCTGCCCTTCTATCCTGAACTACCACTCTATATACCTTTTCTTAACGTCTATCCCATTTGTACTTATGCCCCTGCTGCCTCTCCCATAACTCCAAATGCTCCCTCCTATCCTTCACAATCTCCTTCCACCCATCTTTATCTCCCACTAACCTCTAAACATCTGTATAATCCACCCCTGCCTCCCTAAGTAGCCTCTCCCAATACAGCCCCGCCTTCCTCTTCCTACCTTTCTTTTTTTTACCAGCCTCTCTAGTCCCTCAAACCACCCCAAAACAGCTTCATTAACCCTATAGTGCCAAATTGACTAATATGTCCCACCATTAACATTCATATTCTATTGAAATTTATTGTCCTAATATTCTGTGATGTACACAAATGGTGAGACATATTGTGCTATCACAATTTCGAAATAAACACTCTATCAATAGATTGAAATAAGGTACAAGTACAAAAATATTATTAAAGAAATTGATTACTACTCATGATGAATTCAGGAAAAAAGTCGGTGCGGAAGGGTTTTTCTGCCTATCGTTTCCCATTTTCATCACATGCCCTGTCCTCTCCATCACCCTCACTTCTATCTTAGTCCTAATCGATCTAATCCCTAATCCAGCCCTAAAATCTCACATCACATGCTCTACCCCCTACTTTCCATTTGCTTTAGCGGCTTCCCATTTCTATTGTTCCAAACATACCTATACTTCCTATTAATCCAACTCTGTAACTTCTTTATATCCTTCCCCACCACACCCTAACACTACAATCAAACAATAATTCACTCTCTACACAACCCTCTAAAATCCTACCCTGCCATCTCTTACTAAGCATAGATCCCTTTATATGTCCCATAACCCATTTACCCGTCTTATCCTATTATCCTATTCATACTATCCTGTTCAGGTCCCATCCAAGATCCTAGCGCCCTAATTCTCTCACTATCCATATCTCCAAAAACTAAAACATCTTCCTTATTATCATTATTCCTTTCCTCAAACTTACCCATAACCTCATCAATATTCCCAACTCCCTCTTCTATTTCTTCTCACTCACCTATAATGGTAGTGTCATCGGCAAAGAGTGACGATGTTAAGGTCAGACTCTTCGCCTCCGAGCACACTTTTTCCCACCTACATGTTCTAGCGAAGACCTCCTCCAACCTGTATCCAGTGCCACTAAATTCCTACCCTGTCACCCCCTAGCTCCCTTCTAGCTTCCTCCGCCTGTCTGATCATGCACTTCTTGATGATGAAAGTTAAACAGAACAGGTGAAGTAGCACACCCCTCCCTCAAACCCTAGCTGGTAACCAATTTTCACTAACCCCACCATAATCATATACTACGTCGTTTCATTTAGATCCATAATTACCCTTAAGCAATTTCTTCCTAACCCATACCTATCTAAAATATTCCACAAGCAAGGCCTATTTACTCGAGGATAAGCCTTCTTCAAGTCCAAAAGCATTTCATGTGGTTCCTTATCCCGCTGTCCTAAGACTATAATCACTAACATCTTCCCATATCCTAACCATGACCTGAGTCGCGTCTGCGGTCGACCTTCCCCTTCTAAAACCTGCCTGATTCTCATCAGCTAACCCTAACTCTTCTACCCACCATCTAAGCCTCTTAGAAATAACCACAGCTAAGATCCTACTTCCCATTGCTAACAGACACACCTCTCTATGGTGCACCGACAGTTGGGCCCAGGACAATTGGGCCCCGAGAATTGGTCCCGCCGAGAATTGGACCCGCCGACAATTGGACCCCACAACAATTGGGCCCCAAAACAGTTGAGCCAGAAAAAAAGTGGGCAGAAGACACAATAAAGAAGTGTTACTTTGTTATTACTAGGGTAGTGACAATATTATCTTTGAAATATGCTTTATATTCTCTAAAAATATGCTTATAATTTTTGAATTCGATTGATATACTTGATAAGGTATATATTAGCAAGCCCCTTAAATCACATTTGAATAGTAATTTCATGTATCGGTGTAATGTAAATCTTTGAAGTGTTTAAATAAGTCGTATTAACTTGAATCATGTCATGTGGATCCAATGGCCCGTATGTTAAATCGGGCACTAACACTTTGAAGTAGCACTACACACTACAGACCATAGTGCGTCGCGAGATTTCAACTTGAAGTGCCCACCTCCACACTATTCTCCATAGTGCCCACTTCCACACTACGGTTTGGTAAACTAAACCTGGCGAAAAGTGAAGTGCAAACTTCAATATTTTGAAGTGTCCTGGAGACCGCCCTACAAGACCACACTTTGCTTTATTTTCAGTTTAATTTGATTTGTTAACTTGTTTACCATGGTACTGGCCGATGAATCTGTTTAGTTTTCATTAAAGGTATCATCGGGAAATAACGTCAGGAACGACCGTTCATGAATATAAGCGTGTATTTTGAATTACTAAAGACTATGTTGATACTGGCAAATATTTTCCTTGGCAATAGATACTGATCTAGAGGTCATTCTCTAACCAGAAAGAAAAAAACTTTATGTGTTTTCTTTGGTAGTTGGAGAACTGGGTTTTCAGATAAACGTGGGTAAAAAAATTCCGTACACCAAGGTATTCTAAGTCAGGTTATCGAAGAAGTAGAGGAGAAAATCGTCTCGAAATATATCAATTATATACATATATTTCCCAATAACAAGAGAAGAACTTCATCAAGATGAACAAATTTAGGGTATGCACTTTACTCACCCTTATGCCATTGATGTGATTGATGGAACTTTGATTCGATCCTGACAAATGCATTGTAAATGTATTTCATTGATAGATTGTTCTAGGAAATTTCAGTCTTGGAAAATTCGATCTCAGAACATTCGGTTTCGGAAAACTCGGTCTCGGTTTATAATGATGTTATTGAAGAACAATAATAGAAGGTCCCGGATTGCTCTCCACATCTCCGGAGAGAAGCAGCAGAGCCCTCACCCACGTGACCGGGAGACTCAAGGGGCGACGCGCCGAAAAAACGACGAAATTGGGTCCCCCTTGCGGGGGACAGGGTAGGTGTTGTCCGATTTGAGCGGGAAGTTTCCCGCCGCATCCCAACAGCGTGCATGCCGGAGATTCTTGGGAATGCATGCCGGAGATTCTTGGGAAATATCACCTGACACACACACACATCACCAAACTGTCCACTCTGCAAAACACACACACACGACACCATACACCTCTTTAACTGCCCCAATCTCCCAACCTCTCTCACTCCATTGGAGCTCTGGACTGACCCTGTGGGGGTATCGCCCCTGATCACCGAGTGGGTGGTCCTCCTGGGATTGTAGGTGGGAGGAGAAACCCCAAACACCACACCACACCCACAAATATGCAAAACCTCGCACCTCCACCCTGGCCCTGGGCTTAGTTGCCCGCAGCATCGCTGGGGTGAGCGGTACCCCTCCCTACTGTCGGGGTGGCTCGTCGCGGGTTGACAGACCGTGAGAGCAGTGAGAACGGACCCCTCTCCCAGTGTCAGGAGTGGGGAGGGGTCGACATCATCATCAACAATAATAGAAAAAGTTGAAATTATGAGAATTAAAATGTTTAGTTTACTCATTAAAAGCGGATAACATCATTAAACGTTGTAAAATGATACATAACTTTAGTAATTTGGACGTGTTGTGACATTTATTTATCAAGTTGACTGGGACTACTACGCTGTAGAAGGACTAAAATTTCAACACTAGGCAAACATTTCTCACAAATACCTTGAAAGCGTAGTGTGGCACTTCAAAATTCGCCAAAAAACGAAGTAGCACTAAAAATTCTGCTGTAGTGCGATACTACACCGTGTAGTGCGTGCGCGAACAAAATGCCTACGCACGAAATGCCTACGGACAAAATTCTTAACGGACAAAATGCCTAACGGACAAAATTCCTGAAATCCATTTAAACTTATTTCAAATATTGAAGTTGTGGACAAAGATTTAAAATAATTAGACCAAGTAGAAACAAAGAGTTTTGTGTCAGAGAGAGTTTATTAAATCACTTTCACATTGAATATGAACATTTGTAACTCAGCGTACTTAGTGTAAACACACTCTTATTTCATTTCATTGTGTTTGTGATTTATCACTTAAGTGTTTACTCTAAAATTAATCTTCCTACATCTTGCCATTTTTATTGGATATCTATAATCATCTTTTTCTATTTTCATTTTTTTAAAAGATATCTATAATCATCTTATTCTATTTCATTTTTTAATATTGTTTATTCTTTTAGATAGCTATAATCATCTTGAATATACATATAGTGATGTTAACAGTTCTTTTGAAATTCTAAAGCAAGTTAAGCAATTACAATGTTTATATAAGTTAGTACTGACATGCAATTAACTACTCTGGTTATAAAAAATGCCGCTAATAATTGTTTTATTCAACTACCATTATAGTATTAGAAGCTCCGATAGAAAAAAGTATTCTTTATGAAATGTAACTGGGACGTAGTATACATTTTTTTCTTATGTTTCACATAAATTAAAAAAAAATATTATTTGATGTTCAATTATGATAAGTTATATTACAATATAATGTATTCTGTTCTTTATTTACCAATAATCAATCCATTACAAATATCACTTCAATGTTTTCTATTCTGCCCTTTTATTTAAATATGGAGTTAATTTTTTTATTCACTTTGCAACATCCTTTTTCGTCATCATTTTACAATTTCTATTTTCTTTACTCATATATTTTGTACATTAGGCATTTTGTCCGTTAGGCATTTTGTCCTTTAGGCATTTTGTCCTTTAGTCATTTTGTCCTTTAGTCATTTTGTCCTTTAGTCATTTTGTCCGTTAGGCATTTTGTCCGTAGTCCTTTTGTCCGTAGGTATTCTTTCCTAGTACCGTGTAGTGCTACTTTGAAGTGCTTAGTGTGTATACCAATTTAGCATACGAGAGAGACACTTCAAAAAGCGCAGTGCTACTTCATAGTGCTAGTGCCCTATTTAACATAAGGCCCATTGTGAAGTGTACACTGTACATCGTCTGATAAAGTTGTCACAGTAATATTTACTTAATAAAAAGGGTAAATTTCAAAGATTTTCGTTGCATTGAATTATCTTAAGTCTCACATTAGAGAGAGTCATTAACATTTAAGTCTCACATTAGTGAGAGTCATTTACAATTAAGTCTCACATTAGAGAAAGTCATTAACATTTAAGTCTCACATTAGAGAGAGTCATTAACAATTAAGTCTCACATTAGAGAGAGTCATTAACCATCAAGTCTCACATTAGAGAGAGTCATTAAGTCTCACACACGGATATATTACTGTCTTGAAAACAGTCGGTGTATTATTGTAAAAGTTATAGTAAGCGTCAAACTACTTCAATTTTCTAGTCCTATTCTCTATTTATTGATGCATTAATAATTTAATTTTTTGTTCATAGACGTGATTCATAACTGTACAGTAATATTCTTACCACATAACGACGGTAAAATATACTGACAATGGAAATGGAAAGATTTTATCCCTAAATAAAGTAACTGGAATCAGATTTATATATGTTGAATTTAAAGGAGTTTCCTATAATTTATTGTGACGTAAATATTTGAATTATTTTCACTTTTATAAGTTTTATTTAATTAAAGTCTATCGGAACATAGTATTTAAGTAGCTACCTAACCCTGCACTTTTTCTAACTCCTATTACCTAAGCAGTCATTGACTAATGACCTGATATTTACAATCTAATTATTGAAACTAGTGTTTCTACCGGCAGAAGTATAGTGAGGACGCTACTTCCACCTGTAGAAGATAGATAGAGTTTCCACCACACTCATCAACTGACTAGTGACAACTGACTGCAGTGTGAGGTGATACCTACACACCACTACAGTCAGCCCCACCTACTTGAGATAAAGAGTTAAAGGCCAAATGTTGAGGTTACGAATGTTACGAACTTTTTACATAGTTTACACTCACACCAACTGCGAACTCTTTCTAGGACATACGATAACAAATTTAGTGAAGGGATACGGTAACAAAGAGGCCTAGTGTAGTCACACTGATAGGCCTAGTGTAGTCAAATTCACATTAATATTGCTTTAATACTTCAGTATTTGATCTATAGCAAAAAACATTTAACAAGACTGGTTTTAATATCAATTTGATTCGTTGGAATTCGTTCTTTCTTGTCACTTATTTAGTACTTGAACGTTCTCGTCCCATCGAGGAAATTGAGAAAAATAAAACATTCCGAGTATAATAATTGTTTGCTGTATGTAGTTGTCCTATTTTAGAGCACATATATTGTGTAAGAGATACAAGAGAGTCAGAAATATATATATGTTACTTTTCAGAAGTTTCCTTCCATCCCAAAAATTGATTGCTCTTTATTGTTTTCTAATAAAACTGAGATATACTTTGTTTACTTACCTCTCTCCTTGGAGTAGTAATATACTTATTCAGTGGGTAATTTGCCTTTACTTAATCTTAATTATTAATCTGCTACACAAGGAGTTATATGATTAATTTTTGTTGATTTTAAGCATTGAAATGATCACCTATTATCAGGGGTAAAAATAAAAATTAAAGAGTAAAAAAAAAAAATGAAAAAGCCTTTCAAAAGCTCTCATATATTCCCTAAAGTATAAATAGTATTGACTCCTCAGTATATGCCGTCATTCAACTGACTTGCAAATATAAAAACAATATTTATCATATGTAGGACATTATTTTATACCCGAATGTGTCCCTCCATTTCTTACTCAAAACTGAGATTTCTATTCTTCGTACTCAAAAAATTATTTATTTTACCGAAGATAATAACTGGAAAATTTTACCTGTTTACATTTGACAATAATACATTTTTTTATCCTGTATACCCTAAGAGAACATAATATATATTTCCTTTTTCAACAAATGTATTCCACGCGATGGATCTATTTTAAACGACATGTTAACATCCATTTCATTTATTAGAACCAATGTGTACGCTGAATTGTACTAAAGAAACACATTAATTATTGTGATTTTGGATTCTATTATTTTGGTATGCTCGGTTTTCTAATAAATAACTAGGATATCATAATACATTTTTCACGTTTAAATCAATCCATAGCATAAAGGGTTAATCAAGAAAAAACAATCATCTTTATATTAATTTATAATATTAAAATACCACGAAATATAGTTATTCTGATAATCCTATAGATCAATAATTCTTATAATTCTATTGAATCACCAAAAGTGTGAAATATTGCATGTATTGCACAATGCGGTTAGTCAGACTCATTTTATTACCTTTATATGATAGTGTTATTGCTCTTCAGATAAGATAAATAGGTGTTAAATACGCACGAGGAAGTGAATTTGATTGCAAAGAAAATGCGATGAAGAATTTAGTGTTAATATATTCACTTAAGTATAAATGTCATGTAAAATTGGTTTACAAAAATTTGGTGTGAAAACAAATTAAGGTGAAATGCCTAAATAGTATTTATTAACAAGAACAGAGACGATCGAGAACGTAACTCAGTGAAATAAGTGAAGTATTTCACTTAGCTACGGGAAGGAATACACACACAGAGAAAGGATTAGTTGAATCAAATCATATTTGATTTGTTTTGACTAAATTTTATGGTTTATCTGTGCGCCTACCTACGTGGTGAGTTGTAGGTACTATTAAAAATGAGTTAAATTGACGTTGGTTAAAACAAAACATATGTGAGTTGATTATTTTTAATTCACGAAGGTCACAACAACTACCTGTGATAGTCAAAACTACTCGTGATGGTTGAACCAATTATATGTAATGGTTAAAACAACTGCAGAACAAGGTTACATCAACTACTTGTGTATGTTTCTCCAATCACTCCTATGCATTATACCAACTACTCGTGTAGGTTATACCAACTACTCGTGTAGGTTATACCAACTACTCGTGTAGGTTATACCAACAACTCGTGCAGGTTATACCAACTACTCGTGTAGGTTACATTAACTACTCGTGTAGGTGATATCAACTACTCGTGTAGGTTATATCAACTATTCGTGTAGGTTTTATCAACTACTCGTGTTGGTTATATCAACATCTCGTGTTGGTTAAATCAACTACTAGTTAACTAAGTAAATGTATATCAACTATTAGTGTAGGTTGAAATATCGGTCTGGTTAGCAGTAGCCAGACTTTTTACATGACTTTTTCAGTCACTATATTTTCTCTATTAAATTATAATCTCGAGTTAGGTCCCGGTATCAATAAGATTAGACTATTTATTTTCTAAGACCAAATCTAACATGTTCATTTATTTTCTTCTTTTGCTTCTGTGATATGCATACTATTTTAATTTTAAAAAATAATTGATCACCTAGACTTATCCTTGCTTTTTGAAATGTTTTCGATCCGATGAATTGATATACATATGGTTATTAATTGTAAATTAATAGATTAGATTGAATAAGTAACTTCATCAGGTCAGTTTATAAATGAGTAGTTAGATGACGTAAATAACTTTACGTAGTGATAAATAGGTAGGCTAGATGAATTAATTAACCAGGCTAGATTACAAAAGTTGATAAATCTTTGATATGCTGCAATTGTACAATAACTTAATGAATAATAAATTAATAATAAAGCCTTTATCTTCTGAACCATATTTTAGTGCAATTCATCTAACTCATAGGCACTGATATAGAAATATGCTAATAGAATTACCAAGGTCAAATTGAAAACGAAATATAAACATTTAAGTTTTAGATTTATTATTTAGAAGTACAATTTGAATTCTCGTCACTGTCTTTCACGACTATAGGTTGCCAATTCCTGAAATATGAGATTCGTATATTATTATATATTGAATAGAAATTTATAGTATCGTTCATATACATTATCAATTATATCACCTACTCTTTTTCCTTTTGTGATGAGATAGCGACAGCTTTGATATTCTTATCATGTCTGGAATCCCTAAAAGCATATGAAAAAGTAAGAGTTAATCATATTGCAAATACATATATAAAAATCATCTAATATTTTCAAATACTTACTTTGACCTAGCATAATTTGTTCTTGAACCATTCAAAGGAATTGAAGAGGACTCCGATGGTTGATGACGTTGATCTACTCCATCAAATCTTCATAAAGATCTGAAAGTAGATTCAGAAAATATAGAAAACCATAATAATAAAGAAATGAAGAGAATTATTAACTGAAAATTGTTTCATATAGGTAAATATTTAAATAAAATGTTAAACTAATTATAAATCTTCAGATGCAATATAAATTTAGCTCTAATAAATGCAATGGATTTTCCTTGTTAATCCTCATAATTTTGTTCATTATACACTCTTAATTTAGAATTTAATTAAATACCAAAAAAGTATAATATATCAAAAGGCTCACCTATGGATGGACTTCTCCCTGCTAAATCCCTGGACGGTGTTCTCCTCCGACTGAACTAACTGCGGTCTCTTATCTCAGAAACATTAATAATCATCATGGCTTCAAGGCACTCGTGAAATAAACAGAATCTATCATAAATTGAGCATAAATTACAATGTTCAACAATTCAAGATATAGCTAAACTAATTTCAGAATGATTTTGAGACTCTCTTAATAGGGTCACAATTAGAAATTAAAGAACCGAATTTACCTGTGTAACCCTACCTATAGGTAGACTAACTAGTTTTAAAATATATAGATTATACGACCACTATACTTAAGATAGTAGGAAAGTTCCGAAATATCGGACGGTTCCACATTTTCGGTTGCCTAAGAAAAACTATATTAAACAATTAATCAACTTTTATTTTAATTAGCTACTAGGTAGCTATATACTATATTTCATATGTGACCGAAAATTTGAAATCGCCTGATAATTTGGAACTTACCCTATCTGAGGACAGCGCAGTAATTGCCTAGCCAATGTAGAAGGTATTGGCACTGAAAAAAAAAACAGCTAGGTAGCTATGATGCTTTTAAATTAGTTAACATATAATAATCTAGGAAAATTAGTTTGGATATCAGCTTTTAAATTAGTTAACATATAATAATCTAGGAAAATTAGTTTGGATATCAGCTTTTATATTAGTTAACATATAATAATCTAGGAAAATTAGTTTGGATATCAGTTTACAAACTGGAAGGCAGTAATCAAAATTTATTATTATAAAAGTAATATACTGATATTCAGCTCTTCAAATAACTACCTAGCCACAAGCCTATCATTCCCAATTTTTTTAGAATATTTAGGCAGACATTTATCAATTTATTAATGGAATTAATTGATAATTAATAATCGATCGGCAGCGATAATACTAATTAGTGCATATAACGCTATTGTTGAACTAAAATTAATAACTTGAATAAAAATGGTATTGAGGAGCGTTCACATTCGACAAGTAACACACTTAAAACAAGATTTGAACTGTAAAGTGTCAACCGATTAATTGGCTTTGAGGAAAGCATAAGTTGCCACATACTCATTTGATTGAACTCGCACCTAAACTTAAAATAAGTAGCACCAACTCTCATAGTAACTTAATTTTTACACCAGATACATAGGATTAACAGTCTTTGTGGGTTACTTTATCACACTATGTCATAGTTGTTTTAACTCGCACCTAAACTTACAAAAAATAGCGCCAACTCTCATAGTAAGGTAATCCATACACTGTGGAATACACTGGATTAACAGTCTTTGTGGGTTACTATAACACACTATATCATAGTTGATTTACCTTGCACCTAAACTTAAAAAAGTAGCGTCAACTCTCATAGTAAGTAAATTCATACACCAGATACATTGAATTAACAATCTTTGAGAGTTACGTCAACACAATATGCCCTAGTTGTTTTAACATATGTTCAAACTCCCAAAATGTAACTAACTCTCATAGTAAGTTGATTCAATCCATAAAATGATTTGAATTAACTATGTTTGGTGACACACCACGTCATAGTTGTTTTGACACAAGTGAAAACATGAATGTAGTCCAACTAGCTCACGTAATAAATTGATTCAAAGCATAAATTGTTGACCCATTAAATTTGAGTAAACTTTTTTCTCTGTGTAGAAAGATTAACCGAGGCTTACCCGCAAAGTGAGTTTTGATCTTCAATCCGAAGATTTCGGGTTCTTTGGGCGTATCTATTATGTTTCCAATAGCATGTAAAGTCTAGTCCCAAGAGTATGCTGCAGCTGAAAAATATTAAAAACTAAATTAATAAGATCATATGAACATATTCAAGATTGAGATTTTGATTGGATACTATCAAATGCAAAAATCAATCCAAATTTAAAAACTAAAAATGCACTTGACACAACAATACTATCGTAAAGTAATACATATTACATATTATATTCAACTATTGTAGAAAGTGAATTAATAAATAAAACCGTATTAGGAATAAAAAAAAAAAAAACTTTCTGATCCATTGAAAATCTGTGTCATCTACTATTCTACTATTAACAGACATTTTTTTAATTACCTTGAAAAATGGATATACCCATGCGAATATTGATCACCTTGCAGCTATGAGATTGAAATCAGGATTATTTTATTGTGATAAAACAGTGGAAATTCTGTGCCACCAAAAATTTTAATTTCTGACAGTCTTCAAAAAAGAAAATCAATCTGAAAACATGATTAGAAAAATTAATGAACCTTAACAAACAAACTAATTTAGAAATCAACAAATTAACAATTGATATATAATTTATAAGAACAAATCATCGCCAATGATTGAAGTCATTGATGGGGAAAACTACTAATATATTGTCAATTGTGGAAATTTGTAGCTAATCAAAGCTTAAAAAGACCTCTCCAAGGAAACAATTTAGTTTATTAAATAATTGTTCCTATACTATACCATTATACAAATATTTAGTTGTGGATTGATCATTGAATATACCTAACTTGCTGACATTCAGACTGGCTCTCTGACTCTCAGAACTGAGTCAATAGCAGATTGACGAAGAAGATGCTGGAGGCGGAAATATCAGGGAGATACGTTGGGTGGGCGAAGGAGGGAATGGTCAACAGGCAGGCGAGAGTGATGTAGTGCGAGATGGAGAGTAGTAGTAGTAGAAGAACATTGCATTCATTAACGACCAATTTGGGAACTTCGCGGGGGACAGCATCGTTAGTGGCTATGCAGACGATCTTGCAGTAGCTATATAGGACAGAAGTATGGAACGAGCATTGGATTAGATACAGATAGAAGTCGAAAAGTGGTGGATTGGAGTAAGAGGTGGGGCTTGGAGCTCAGTTCGAGCAAATGAAGCATATGTCTCTATTCCACAGATTCATCGGAGTCACGATGACACCGGAAGTGAGGATTGGAGAAGAACCTCTAAGGAGGGTCACATATGACAGGAGATTCACTTTTGGAAGATATATGGATGAGGTGACGGAAAATATGAGTAGCAGGAACGGGTTGCTGAGCACAGTGGCGTGAGTGAGTTAGGGATGGAGGAAGAAGGATGCCTGGAAGATCTAAACGGCAACACAGTGGAGCGTGGGATAGTACGCCAGACAGCAATGGCCCCATGGCTCTCCAAAACTAACTTGGATAAAGTAGAAAGTGTCCAACTGCAGGCAGCAAGAATAATAAACGATGGAGGTTGGATTAGAAAAGATGAGGGATATAGTTGAAGAGATAGCTGTGAAGACGTACGAGAAGTGGAAGAGTGAGGGGAGAAAAGATCTTATGAGGAGGACGAAGTAAATGAGTAGAAAAGCGCATGAGACGATCACGGAGGGAGTGGAGGGATGGAACAGCAAGAGGAAAGATGAGGGAGTGGACTTGACCTGGAGGTGCGGTATGCCCAGACGAAGAGGTGTGACCCACCTGAAGAAAGGCTGAGGAAGTCAACGGAGGTGTTGGACCCGTGTGGACGGCTGTACCTGATTGTTAAACGAACGAATCAGCGGAGGGGTAGTGAAGAGGGGACGGGGGGCGCAGAAGTGCAGTGGTGGTGAGAAGAGGACACGTAACGGTAGTGCAGTGGGGAATACCAGCGGATGCCTGGGCTGCAGTATCAGTGCGGAGAGGGAGGCGATGAGCGAAGCGGAGGGATGGATGCTTGCTTGATGAGTGTAGTTCTATTTGAGAATAGGCTACTACGTTCTCACATGGTTGGCATCATTGCCACGTGGCTCTTGGCGAAGAGTCAGTCTGGACTGAGATTTCGTACGTTGCGGTTGTGTCAATCTGCTCCGTGCGTCTCACGCCATCTTGGATTGGCATTAGTGTTGTGATAAAGTAACGTTTCGTTACCTGCCTGAAGGTAGGCAGTGTAAGTACCTTTTTTGTACTAGCGTTAGTGTTGCTTTGGAAGCAAACTACGCAGTGTTTATTTTGTTGTGAAAGCAAGCAAGTTGCGGCTTGTGTTTGTGATTTTTTGCTCCCTTTAACCTCTTGTTTGAGTGTTACCGGTTGCCACTATTACGGTTGTGGTGTCACAACCAGGTGTGCGTTGGCCGGCTGTAAGGGTGGTTTGGAGGCCGTGTAAGAGTTCTGGGAACTCGCAACTGGGTTGCGCTTACAAGCTATCTAGGCTGTATATTTATACTCATAGTTAGTTAGCTTGCCTTGGCTGTTTGTTGACGTCATCATGTCTGATGATAAGGCAGTCAAGGCTGATGCTGGTTCCCCCAGAAAGGAACCAGGGGTGTCTGAGACATCCAACCTCATTGATATTGGTCAATTGGCCAGCATTTTAATGCAGGCCAAGGGGCCAATTATTGATAGGTTGGGGAGAGCTCTCCCCAAGTTCAGTGGCGATGGCACTATTGATGTGTCAGAGTGGCTGGACGAGTTCGAGCGTCTCTGTAAAAGCGAGCAGGTCGAACCCCAAGAAGTCGTTGACTTCTTGCTCGAGGGCAATGCTGCTCGGGTATTCCGTGCCATGAGCCACCCAGTGGGAGGTAGTAAAAGGGGTACTGCTCTCTCAGTACGGTATGTCCCGGCAGGATGCATATATTGTGTCTGGTTGATAAAGGCAGCGGGTGCACGATGGTGTCTACCCGTGTGGCGGCGGGCCATAAGGGCCGGAAGGCCCGTCATATTATGACAACCGACGGCAAAACTTCCAGTAATGGAAGAGAGTGCTGGGCGGCCGTGGGTTTGCATGGACATTGCTTTAATGTGTGTGCAATTGCCCACAGAGGATTGGAAAATCTCGGGGTTGACTGCCTGTTAGGTGACGACGTTGTCAATCACATGGGAGGTGTGACAATTCGCAGGGGATCCGATTCTCGCTATTTGGTCGGTTGGGGTAAGCCCAGCCCGACTGAATGCTGTGGAGTCTTTTCTAAGAGAAAAGAACGTCCTATGGCATGTGGTTTGGCCCCATCACTGTCGATTTCTGATAAAGATTTCGACGCTGTTTTTGCTAACGGTATATGGACCGTGAGCTGGCGTTGGGCTGCTGGTAAGCCGAAACAGCTGCAGACTGGTGTTGGAGAGTACAAATGCACTCGGACACCAGGTGTACACGAGAAGTACACGGCGGATATCCAAAGTTGGATTTCCAAGGGCTGGCTTGTAGAGTGGAAAGGACCTGTTAAGGGTGTCATTCCACTGCTGGTCGTTGTCCAGCCAACTAAGGACAAGGTTAGGCCGGTAATGGATTACCGTAAGCTTAATCCTTTTGTCGAATCCCATACTGAGGAATCGGCAGTGTGTGCCGAGAAGGTGCGCAAGTGGAGACAACTACAAGGCCAGCTTAAGGTTGTAGACCTTAAGTCAGCCTATCTGCAGATCCATGTCTCCAAGGAACTGTGGCAGTACCAGGTTGTAAGGTATAATGGTGTTCATTATGCCTTGACGCGTCTTGGGTTTGGCCTGACGTGCGCGCCGAGGATCATGACGATGATTCTCGGTAAAGTTCTTCCAATGGACGATCAGAATGATCGTGCCACGGACCATTACATCGATGATATTTTGGTCCAAGAGTCGATTGTTAGTGCTTCTCGAGTTAGAGAACACTAGCACCGATATGGACTCGAATCGAAAGAAGCTGAAGGGCTCGACGGTGGTCGAGTCCTTGAGATTGCCTTGAATAAGGTACCCAATAGACATTTGAAAATGTCCAGAGGATCTGAGCTATCTTCTTACATATCATAATCTTCTGGTATGACGAAGAGAAACTTGTTTTCTCTGTGTGGTCGCCTTACAGGACATTATCCTGTGGCTGGCTGGCTAAGACCCCATTGTAGCATCCTGAAGCGATTGGGGTCAGACGGTTCCTGGGACGAACCTGTCAGTGAGTGTGTTCGCAAGCTAGTTGACGAACTGGTGAGTCGAGCACTCTCTGAAGATCCCGTGAGGGGTCAGTGGTACGTCAATCCAAACGGTACACAGAGAAAAAAGTTTACTCGTATTTAATGGGTCAACAATTTATGCTTTGAATCAATTTATTACGTCAGTTGGTCTGACTATATTCATGTTTTCACGTGTGTCAAAACATCTATGACGTGGTGTGTCACCAAACATAGTTAATTCAAATCATTTTATGGATTGAATCAACTTACTATGAGAGTTAGAGTTACATTTTGGGAGTTTGAACATATGTTAAAACAACTAGGACATAGTGTGTTGAAGTAACTCACAAAGATTGTTAATCCAATGTATCTGGTGTATGAATTAACTTACTATGATAGTTGGCGCTACTTTTTTTGTAAGTTTAGGTGCGAGTTAAAACAATTATGACATAGTGTGATAAAGTAACCCACATAGACTGTTAATCCAATGTATTCTGCAGTGTATGAATTAACTTACTATAAGAGTTGGCGCTACGTTTTAAGTTTAGGTGTGAGTTAAATCAAATGAGTATGTGGCAACTTATGCTTTCCTCAAAGCCAATTAATCGGTTGACACTTTACAGTTCAAATCTTGTTTTAAGTGTGTTACTTGTCGAATGTGAACGCTCCTCAATACCATTTTAGTTCAAGTGCAAACAATTGCGTTATATGCACTTAATAGTATAATCGCTGCCGATCGATTATTAATTAATTCAATTAATACATAGATTAATGCCTGCCTAAATATTCTAAAAAATTTGGGATTGATAGGGTGGTGGCTAGGTAGTTATTTGAAGAGCTGATTATCAGTGTATAACTTTTCATAATAATAAATTTTGATTACTGCCTTCCATCATATCTACCTAGCTGTTTTTTTTTCAGTGTCAATACTCAATACCTTCTACATAGGCTAGGCAGTTATTGCGCTGTCCTTAGATAGGGTAAGTTCCAAATTATCAGGTGATTTCACATTTTCGGTCACGTATGAAATATAGTATATAGCTACCTAATAGTTAATTGAAATAAAAGTTGATCAATTATTTTATATAGTTTTTCTTAGGCGACCGAAAATGTGGAACCATCCGATCGGAACTTATCCTAGTTTCTCAAGTTAAGTATTCTTATTATTTATATATTTCTAAACTAGTTAGTGTACCTATAGGTAGGGTTACACACGTAAATTCGGTTCTTTAATTTCTAATTGCGGCCCTATTAAGAAAGTCTCAAAATCCATTTGAATTAGTTTAGCTATTTATTGAATTGTTCAACAGATCAATTTATGATAGGTTCTATTTATTTCGCGATATACCAGGGCGCTAGCGTTAGGGTTCCAAATAGCGGTAAGTGACGACGATTATAAAGTTCACAAGTTTATTAAGTAGAATAGGAATAGGAGGGTGTAGCATAAATTACATAATGAATGAATGTCATTAGTCTGCAACAAACAAATACATATAGAAAGATTATAATCACCCTATATAAACCCCAATTAGCTAATACAATTAATACCTAGCAATAATTATCCCTTAAACCCAAATACATAAATATCTCATTGTGCTCAAATATGTAGATATCCTTAAATACCCAATTATAGTTAAATATTCTTCAATTCATATAGATTGCATTAATTCTATTAATTCACATAAGCAAAGATTATAGTATGAATTTAGAATTTCCCACTGTTAAATCACCGACCTTACACTAAACTTGATGACACTAAAATGACTAAAATTTACGGTATGGAATGAGAGTGAACTGTTAGTATCACTACTCTGAACAGGTAGAGAGTGACACCTGGCGGTGGCACACGGTAACATGCCTCCCCACCAGCTCTATTCCATACCTAGAAAAATTAACCAATTGCCAAATAACTCTTAATCTAATATTGATTCTATAACTAAACTAAATTTCAAAATTGCATTACCCCCTTCCCCCCTTTATCAAGTATATAGCAAACCAAAGTTCTATAAACATTGAAAGAAATTATACATTTGAAAAGAAAATATTCATATAGCTACAACACAATACTTCAAAATACATTATTTTATAAATATAAATGACAACAATTTTTTTTATTTAGAAAAACACTAGATCAATTATTTTTTTTACAAAACAACAATAGAAACTACATAATACAATCCAAAGTACAAAACATAATTCATTTTTTTGATTTGCACTTTCGTTCCAAAATTCTATATTGCACTCGAGGTAAATCTTTTACTGCACCCATAGATCTTGTACGAAGCCTAGGTGGAACTGAATCAAATAGTATCGGCGTGGAGCAAAAGTTCTCAACATCTTCACCGCTGCATTCATCCAACTCAACATAATCATCCACACCTTCATGCAAACCTTCATGCACACCTTCACGCACACCTTCATGCACATCTTCATGCACATCTTCATGCACATCTTCATGCACATCTTCATGCACATCTTCATGCACATCTTCATGCACATCTTCATGCACATCTTCATGCACATCTTCATGCACACCTTCATGCACATCTTCATGCACAGACAGTGTCGCAACGACATTCCTCGAGTTCATCAGCAAATTACTCCCTCCTTCTTTAGTACAAGCATCAAACTCCCAAAATTGATTAGGAGTATCGTGGAATGGGAATACAATATCATCATTATTGTTCTGAGGACCCGCATGGTCATCGTGCTCAAAAGAATGGCGGCCAAGACCTCCCTCAGCTTCACCAGCACATCTCGAGGAAATAGGTAAATCGTATGCATGATGCAACGAAGCGGAAGCAGGATACTGCCGCGACTTGATGAACGTAATGCTACGTAAATGTGCCTCAACCTCCATGTGCTTTCTACAAAAGTAACAGTCAATCGCTTCACCCACGTTGTTGAGGATTTCTCTGTCACCCAGAATGTTAGCACCAGCTGAAGCATCCTCAGATTTCAATCGTTCAAATTCTCTGTCAGAAGCGGAAACATAATACTCAGAGAAATTACCACTCTCTGTTTCATCAGAATCTATTCCAGACATACTCTGAAATGAACGTAAGTCGTTATAGGGTTGGTAATCATTATAAATGTTCACATCATTCATGTTAAAATCTAGGTTCAAGAACCAAGGATGATTTTGTAAGTATTTAGGAGGCATTTTAAACAATATGAGATCTCTATGATGACCTGCAATTACTTTACCAGATACCATATCTTCCAACTTATACGTAACGTTATTAGAATTTACGTAAGAAATTCTATACGGTCCAGAATACTTCAGAGATAACTTATTAATGTTAAGATGATCTGTCACTGGAATTTTCTTAATTACATAATCACCTAATTTAAAAGAAACATATTTAGGATGACCAAGTTTCCATTTTTGTTTGAGCTCATCAGACTTTATAAGAGGAACTTGTTTGTTACTATGAGTTTTGGATAGCAAAAACGAGCTCGGTGACATATTAAGTTTGCTATGAGAAGTGTTATTATACACAATTAGAGCTTTAGATAGATTATCATCCCAATCTTTTGGTTTGTCTGAAAGATTTCTGAGTAAAGTTTGAATAGAGCGATTAACACGCTCGATAGCGCCATTGCTACTTGGTGAGTAAGGGGTTGTAAACTTATGTTTAATTCCAAACGAATCTAACATATTCGTGAACTCCACAGCACGAAACTCGGGACCATTGTCCGATAGCAATTCTACTGGAACTGATGGCAAGTATGGAAGGATCAAATTTCTAAAGGTATCAGATACGGTCTTTGAACTCTTGTTTTTAAGGGGACCGTCCGTGATTAAATCACTAAATTTTCAATATTTTTTTTATTGCTTAAATAGCTAGTTTATATTACTAAGATTGATCTCACAAAGAAAAATCAGCTGTTTATCACCCCCCTCCCCTTCCACAGGGGTTGGGAGCTTGAAATTTGGCGCACCATTACATCTGGCACAGCGTGGGTGAGCCGCCTAACTCTTAGATTTGGCACATGCGTGCCTAGCTAAGTGGCTGCTAATTACATCATTGTTTCACAATTGGCTAACTGTTATTCAAATTTAGCCTCTCAGAAGCATTCTAATAAAATAGATCTGGCAGTTGTGGACGAGAGTTCTCAAAGTGAAGGACGCTAAACTCGACAGAGTTCAGTTCGTCACTACTGATACAGCTCTTGTTCATAACTTTGGTAATGTTCATGGCTTTCTTTTGACACGTCTGGGTCTTTCTACTGAAAAGACAACTCTGAAGAGAAGGAATAGTGAGGCTAGTACACCAGCAAAGATGACACCGAAGCGTCGACGGCGTGATGAGGCTGGACCCTCCCATGACTATCAACCCGGAGGATATTGATGGGTGTTCGTTTTTTTTTTTTTTTCTGTAGCGGTTGTTGTTTGGCTATGTAAAACTTTACTACAGAGAGCTGGGTGGCGCCCAGTGATACCCACTACCTTTGAGTAGTAATAGCGGGGCACTTCGCCCCGCGGGGATTTAGTGCCATACATAGTCCAAATAAAAACTTTGAACTCATTTTTCTTGCAGTTGAAAAATTACTAACTTTTTGGTATTCAAACATGTACTTCTAATACAGTTTTGTAGCTACGGGTTTGCGGTATTTTTCATTCGATTCTCCTGGTAATTTTCTACAAAAGCGTTAGGATCGATTTTTGAATTTCGAAATATAATTTTTTTTTTTGGAAATATAATTTTTTTTTTTTTGAAAATTTTAGTTTTTTCACGAAAATCAAATTTTTCGTAATCTAATTCGAAATTCAAAAATCGATCCTCGGGCTTTTGTAGAGAATCACCAGGAAAATCGAATGAAAAAAACCGCAAACCCGTAGCTACAAAACTGTATTAGGAGTACATGTTTGAATACCCAGTTCGAAATTCGTTCGAAATTCGAATAACTTGTTTTCTATGCGTCTAATCGAAAAAATGCCAAGAACAAAAACATAATATTATTCAATTTTATATTTAGGAACTAAGTTTCATAACCGTAGCTTTATTAATAAATCTGTTTACAAAATTTACGGACGGTCCCCTTAATAGGAGCTGCATACACAAATTTGGAGTAATGATCCACAACTACAACACAAGCAACATTCCCTCTACTTGTTCTAGGCAAAGACAAAAGATCTATAGCTAATAATTCAAATGGAAATGTTGTGCATATTTTAAGGGTAGGTGGAAATATCTTGGGACTCGAAACTTTAGATAGCTGACACTGTGGACAAGTAGTACAAATTTCATTGATCATTTTATACCTAGAAGGGTTCCAACAGAGACCACCGACAAGATGCAACAATTTGTCTCTTCCAATGTGTCCAAATTGGATGTGCATCAACAGAGACAAGTCAGTGAGCACATCACGACTGACAACAGGAATTAATTTTTCATGTTCGGTAGAGTACAAAATATTATTCTTAACTATCAGGTTAACAAAGTAATTTCGCCACAAGTTGAATTTATTGGTCCACTTAGAAGAATGAATATAAGAAATAATGTATTTCTTAATTGTTTTAATAACTGGGTCCTTATTTTGTAATTTATTTACATCATTGTCATCCACAACCAAAGAAAGACCTGTTACAGTTTCTTCATTACCAGTTATTTCATATCTTACATCATTAATGCTATTATTAATGTGAATCTCATGGGAAACTTTATTATCTGAGTTAACAGTAAGAACAAAAACATTAACATCATCAGACACCTTTTCACCAAGAAAAGATGATACAAATGTACCGTCAGCATTTACTAAATTGTCATTAAAGTCAACTGAAACATTAAACTTCTCGAGAAAATCTTTCCCAAGTAGCATACAATAGGGGACAACATCGTCGGACACAATAGAAAATTTGTGTATATATTTTCGTTCTCCAATAAATATATCAAGAATTACTGACTCATTAATGGATGTCTTGTGTCCAGTTAAACCTACCATGTCACAAACATGCCCTGAAATTATCTTGCGGTAAGTCTCAACATTGTTAATAGAATTTATGACTGCACGACTAATTAGACTTATTTCAGAACCAGAGTCTAAAATTGCACAAAACAAAAATTTATTGACGCGAAGACCGATTACGGGTTCCTCAGATTCTATATGAGAACAAGTTATCTTATTTGAATAAAGACATTGATTTACACTATACAATGCACTAATGTCATCGTCACATTCATGCGATTCCCTAATATTATCGTCACATTCATTAGGTTTATCATTCCTCTTCACATTCACTTCAGTCACATTGCAACAAACAATAGAACATACATTCACATCAGGCGCTTCAAAATTCTTCGTATCTATCAATGGATTGAAATGCCCAGCTGCTAAACATTGTAGAAAAATATCATCATTATAGTCGTCAAACTGGTAAATAATAGGGTCTTTATACCAAAAATAAACAAACAACTTTACTTTATATAAATAGCTCACTGCAAGTAATAATTCTAGAGAAGGCAATTGTCCAGAATGTCTCATTAATTTCAAATCTTTTCTACTCTCTCTATCTAACTTGATATTATATCGACTAGAATTAATAAACATTTCATCTACGATCTGTTCTCGTAATTCAAGCGTAGTACCTGGCAGCTTACATTTCTTTCTAGAAAGAGTACGGTAGAGACTTACAAATAGTGAATCGCCACCACCAGGGGCAGCGGAGCCATCCATCATAAGGCCATCAGGGAGACGCTGGGCCTGATCAGACTCATAACTTACAGGAAGGTTTACAGACATACGTGACAGTGCATCAGCTGCGGTATTCTTTGGGCCAGGCACGTATCTTATTTCAAAGTCATAGTCCGCTAATTCTTGGTGAGTTCTTGCGAGGCGAGACGATACGAGTTTCATGTTGTGCAGATGGAGAAGAGGCATATGATCGGTATACATTATGAATTTAACACCATATAAGAATGGCCGAAACGTTTTAACACCCCATCTTATAGCTGTCAACTCGCGCTCCAAAGTAGAATAACTCATTTGTTGCTGGGTGAAACATGTCGAGGCAAAAGCTATGACTTTTTGTTCTCCATTTTGTTTCTGAGAGAGGTAGGCACCGGTCCCAAACCCCGAAGCGTCGACCCATAGTTCAAGAGGATTTTCGTTGTTGGTATAATCTGGATATGTGAGCATTGTATCTTTAGCCATTTCATATTTCAGAGTTTCAAATGCTACTATCATATCTTCTGACCAATCGAGTTGTTTTGATCTTTTACCCGTAGTTTGTGAGGATAAAGGTTTCTGGATCGATGAACAGTGAGCCAAAAATTTTCTTTGAAAATTTATAAATCCCAAAAACTCTCGAAGCTCACCTACAATAGTGGGTCTTTTGTAATTAGAGATAGCATTGATAAATTTCGGAGTCTTCTTTATGCCTTCCGAATTAACTACATGGCCCAGATATTCAACCTCTGGCTTAAACCAATGACACTTGCTAGGTTTAATTTTCAGGGAATAACTCTCCAACGTTTTCAGAACTTTAGCCACCAGTAGTATGTGTTCCTCGAACGACTCACTCATCACCAGTATATCATCTAAGTAGGCTACCACTCGATTTGATGGGAATGCACTAAGAGTCGCTTGTATTTCACGCTGGAAACTACTAGGTGCGTTAGTTAATCCGAAGCTTAATCTTTTCCACTGCCAGTGTCCTCGGGGTGTAGAAAATGCAGTCAGTGGCCTAGAATCTTCATCTAATGGAATCTGATGATATGCCCTAACTAAGTCCAATGAGGTTATATATTTAATACCTCTAAGACCATAGATAGAATCTAGAAGGTTAGGCATCGGGAATTTGTCTGGAACAGTAACTTGATTTAGTTTCCTGTAATCAATACATAGCCGTAAAGAACCATCTTTCTTTCTTACTGGTACTATTGGAGAGTTCCATGGGCTCTGGCTAGGCTCAATAATATCATGCAGATAGAGCTCATGGCAATACTTTTCTATTTCCTCAGCGAGAGGAGCAGCAAATCTTCTCGGTCGCTGATAGATTGGAGCATTATTTGATAGAGTTATATGGTGTTTAGTTACAGCTGCATGGCCTAGATCGCCATCTCCTGTACTAAGAGCTCCAGAACACTCAAACAGCAGATTATGCACTTCGCTCTTTTTGTCATCATCCAAATGTGACAAATTTTCCAGTTCCTGTATCTTTTGGTGCGTCCAATCATTACAAATAACTGTTTCATCTTCATTTGGTTCATCCATCAGTGTTGAAATGGTTCCAACCAACTGCCCTTTCCTAATATGAACGTCATGGTCACTTGTAGTTATCAGTACACGTTTAGTATCGGCATCACAAATGCCTGCGTACCCAATTATTTTATCTTTTAGTTTGACGTCAATCTGATCGGCATCAAATACAAAATCATCACCTACTATTGGCAGGCGATCAATATGTACGTAAGAAGTTTTTTCCTGAGAAACAACTGTATCCTGCGCAGCATAACAAAATACTCTAGCATGTTTGCTAATTAAGTCACCGGCTCTACTGAACGTAAATTCAAATAATGAACCGTCCGAATGCTTAGATATTAATTTTCTATTAGACACATCTACTTCAAATCTATTATTTTTGAAGAAATCTTGTCCCAAGATAAGCGATGAATTGATTGACTTATATGACGGTAAAATAACATAATCTTGATTTTCCATGGGTGTACCGCCAATGCAAATATTTAAGTTGCACATTCCTTTGGGTTTGATAGAATTTTCTCCCACGACACCAATGGTAATGGGACAACATTCAACTGCACAATTTAACTTGGCGACAACTTCCTCGGTTATTAGGGACTTAGTCGAACCAGTGTCTATCAAAGCATCAAACATCATGCCTTTTATTGATACTTTTATTTGCATCAAATCAGTAAAATGATTAAGGAGAAACACATTCTTACCAGGAATGATTGAAGGAGTAGAAGTTATTGGAACAAACGTGTCATCGAGTTGAGAGTTCAATTCCTGTTTACGATCTCCTCTTAACTGACTGAATAATTGTTCACGCTCGTGAATCTGCTCACTCATTGAAGGTACCTTCAGCGGAATTTGAGATTTCCTTACTTCCCTTACTGGTGCCTTCTTAGCAGTAAGGTTAATCAGTTTAAATTTTGATTCTTGCTTTTGTAGTAAGGGTCGTATTTAGGGCAGTCTTGAAGCACATGTTTTTCACCACATATGAGGCAACTTCTTGATGCTCTCCAGCAGTCTCTCCGTAAATGTCCCGGATTCTTACAATAATGACAAATAATGTCCTTGCTCGTAGTTTTGCGAAAGTTAGTCTTAGGTTTCACGCCTCCGTTATTATTGTTAGAGAAAACTCTTGCATCCCTCTGTTGATAAGCGTGACGATCTTCTTCGACATGAAGATTCTGTGGTCTGACCCAACTCACGGACTTTTGTCTCTTCTCCAAATCCCTTTCAATTTTAACAGCTAGAGTTATCATGCTGTCGAAAGGCATTCTGTATTTCTTGTCCGTAGTAACCTCCATGGTTCTTTCTGTATCTAATATTTTCCCTGAGATACGTGGGTCAATAGTGTTGAGAAAAGTGCTCCTAAGTTTCTTAGCCCCTTCTCGTTTTGAGTTTGGATATCCCAAATCAGCCATTTCAGTTAGCTTCATGCCATAAATATCCAACTGTTCATCACTGGATGGTTGAGCTAAGTCCAGTTGTTTTCTCCAGTAATCAGTGCCACCAACTTTATTCTTCTTATAATATTTTAGTAGCATTTTCTTCATTTCTGAATACTTGACCTTCCTTCCCCCTTTTATTTGATAAATTTCTAGCAATTTATCCTCTAGAAATTCACCCAATGTCTGACACTTGTCGTATTCAGATCCGTGGAATGCGTTATCAAAATACTTCTCAAAAGTATCAAAAAATGGACTTATTGCAGATTTACCATCCATTTTAAATTTGGGTGGCGTTATCAGTTTTTTCTTCGAAGCTCGAGTTCTAACAACGTAATCAGAGTTTATGGACAAAGAACTTGAAGTAGAAGACGAACGACTGTCAGACTCATCGTCAGAACTCAATAATATTAACTCAGCAATATTAGCTCTGCCATCAGATTTCTCCTTTTTAACTGCGCGTTGTTTGAAGGGTGCGCGTTGTTTGAAGGATGCGCGTTGTTTAGTTGGGGTAATCACTTGATTACCGTTCGACTCTTCTTGATGAATGCACCTATCAGTATATTTTTTCATTTGCCAGTAGTCTGATTTAGCAATATTGTTCAATATTGTACGCCATTCAATGCAAGTTAATGATTTTCCGGCGTCACTGGGTAAACTCAAAATATCAATTGTTCCTTCAACAATCATGGATAGGTAATTGGCTGCTTTCTTGTAGCGGGAATCTGGATTTATGATCGATCCACCAGCCCATAGTGGACATATTATGCATGACAATTCGTCAAGTTGTTCAAGAAGAGTTCCACTGTAGTAATTGACGGATATCTTCCCGTTCAAAAAGTCAGCTCGAACATTTGAGTTAGTGAATTGACTTATCATGGACTTTATTGCTATTGACTGAGATATGCCACCAACACTTTTTTCAATTTCACTATCCTGCTTACACCCTCCTATCATTTCACCGTCACTCATTGTATTACTGTAGTCGAAGATGCCAATATACCAGGGCGCTAGCGTTAGGGTTCCAAATAGCGGTAAGTGACGACGATTATAAAGTTCACAAGTTTATTAAGTAGAATAGGAATAGGAGGGTGTAGCATAAATTACATAATGAATGAATGTCATTAGTCTGCAACAAACAAATACATATAGAAAGATTATAATCACCCTATATAAACCCCAATTAGCTAATACAATTAATACCTAGCAATAATTATCCCTTAAACCCAAATACATAAATATCCCATTGTGCTCAAATATGTAGATATCCTTAAATACCCAATTATAGTTAAATATTCTTCAATTCATATAGATTGCATTAATTCTATTAATTCACATAAGCAAAGATTATAGTATGAATTTAGAATTTCCCACTGTTAAATCACCGACCTTACACTAAACTTGATGACACTAAAATGACTAAAATGTACGGTATGGAATGAGAGTGAACTGTTAGTATCACTACTCTGAACAGGTAGAGAGTGACACCTGGCGGTGGCACACGGTAACAACGAGTACCTTGAAGCCATGATGGTTATTAATGTTACTGAGATAAGAGACCGCAGTTAGTTGAAGTGCTGCAATTTACCTACTTGACCCTAGTTTTCTATGACCGGGAGAACTCCGTCCGGGGAGCAAATAAGGAGAACACCGTCCAGGGATTTGGCAGTGAGAACTCCAACCAGAGGTGAGCCTTTTGATATATTAAACTTTTTTGGTATTTAATTAAAGTCTAAATTAAGAGTGTATAATGAACAAAATTATGAGGATTAGCAAGGAAAATCTATTGCGTTTATTAGAAATAAATTTATACTGCATCTGAAGATTTATAAATAGTTTGACATTTTATATAAATAATTAACTTATATGAAACAATTCTCAGTTAATAGTTCTCTTCATTTCTTTGTTAATATGGTTTTTTATATTTTCTGAATCTACTTTCAGATCTTTATGAAGAATTGATGGAGAAGATCAACGTCATCAACCATCGGAGTCCTCTTCAATTCCTTTGATTGACTCAGGAACAATTATGCTAGGTCAAAGTAAGTATTTGAAAATGTTAGATGCTTTTTAAATATGTATGTGCAATATTATTATCTCTTACTTTTTCATATGCTTTTAGGGATTCCAGACATGAAAAGAATATCGAAACTGTCGCTATCTCATTACAAAAGGAGAAAAGAGTAGGTGATGCTATTGATAATGTATATAAACAATACTATGAATTTCTATTATATATATATTAATAAACGAATCTCTTATTTCAGGAATTGGCAACCTATAGTCTTAACAAACAGTGACGAGGATTCAAATTATACTTCTAAATAAAAAAAATCTAAAACTTAAATGTTTATATTACGTTTTCAATTTGACCTTGGTAAATTCTATTAACATATTTCTACATCAGTGCCTATGAGTAAGATGAATTGCACTAAAATATGGTTAAGAAGACAAAGGCTTTATTATTATTCATTAAGTTATAGTATAATTGCAGCATATCAAAGATTTATTCTATCAAAATTTGTTTTTGTAGTCTAGCCGGGTAATTTAATTTATCTAGCCAACCTATTTATCACTACGAAAAGTTATTTACGTCATCTAACTACTTATTTATAAGCTGACCTGATGAAGTTATTTATTCAATTTAATCTATTAATTTACAACTAATAACCATATATCAATTCATCGGATCGAAAACATTTCAAAAAGCAAAGATTAGTCTAGGTGATCATTTTTTTTTAAATTCAAAATAATATGCATATCACAGAAGCATAAATAGAAAATAAATGAACATGTTAGATTTGGTCGTAGAAAATAAATAGTCTAATCTAATTGATACCAGGGGCGTATCTAGGATTCGGTCAAGGGGGGGGGGGGCACTTTTCAAAAAAATTAACGTTTCTGAAAAAATCTACGGATAATTCCTCAGACTGGTCAGTTATTTGATTATTTTAATTGCTTTGAACATGCTTACACTGTGTTCCGTCAGAAGCGTTAAATTTTAATTTGCAAAATGGGAGGACGTCATTATGTTCATAAAGTATAAAGAATGGATTGTATCCTATTAATATTAGCCTTTTTCTTAAACCTTAAAACTGTTTTTGAATTTGAGAAGAAATGCATCGTCCTGTACTCTGTAGTTTGCCAAAACACCTTCTTCTTTAACAGTATGTCGAAAATTCATGCTTCACTCCATGACAAGTGCAAATGCGGCTAAATCTTACCACCTGAAAAAGTTCACTAGAGTTCGTGGTCTATTCAGTGAAACTGGTTCTATTCACAAAAAAAGCAAATGATAACTAAACCAAAAAGAACGGAAACAGTGATTCAGGAGGTGAAGTGTTTCTATGAAGAACCCCCCAGAACCCCCAGTTTCTCAGCAGATCCTCTAGAGTCCACAACTCCGTTGTGGAGAATCGTCAGGTACACTAATGAAAATCTCTGAAATATCAACGGAATAAATGATAGGTATGATGCTAAGGTAATATCTTTGTTGCCATTATTAATTGAATGGATATAATCTTTCATGCATTCCTTGATGATGATGACAACTTGTCATCGGTTAATGGTGTTTCATATCTCAGATTGCTACAGCCTACAGGAAATTGCGATTTGATCATCATTTACTGGTTTGGCATGCAATCTATTTAGAATTTATTAGCAATTATAAAAGATACAAACAGGAATACGAGATACCAAATATATATAGTATTATATTTCCTTAAATAATAATATACCATTTACATATGCAAAAAGCCTTATTGTGGAAATACTTCAAGAAAATATCGTTAGATAAACTACATCCTACTAAACTTATATGAAGATAAAGTAAAAATAAGCAATTAATATATGTATTTTTTTTTTACTTTTTATGCATTGTGACAATATTATCTCGTCTATATTGTTTGTTTTGTATCATAGTTACTTAAAAAGAAGAATTGTCATAATTATTAAAATGATCAGATCACATTAACCTCACAGATCGCATACCAAACTAGCACCCCTTATGTGGCTCATACTGCATCTCGTTCTTTACTTTGGTGGATGCAAGACGGCGCTCCACCACATTGAACAAATGCAGTTCTAGAATTTCTCATTGAAACGGTTAGAGGTAGATTCATTAGCAGAAGAACGGAAAATTCCTGGCCAGCACACAATCAATATCACAACCCTTTGAATTTTCTATTCTTGGCTGCTGCACAAACTCGATTTTATATATGAAAAAGAATATCCCATTGTGTCTCTTATATAAAGTGTTTTAAGTTTCACTGAAAGGTATAACCCGGAAACCGCTAAGAAATTTGAAAGAATGCTTCGAAGTTTGATTCGTTCTGTCTTCAGGCTGGAGGAGGTCATTTTCAACAATTTCTGTAGGGCCACTATATATATATGGTTCATATGATAGAGCCATATATATAGGACAATAAATGTTTAATAATAATACTTTCTTTTCCATCAATGTGGTGTATCTATGATGGCAATAGATGCATTAGAAGTGCTTCTAATTCGCAATTTAAAAAGGTCGTTTCTGATGGAATACAGTGTGTCAGTGGATGTATTGTATAGTGACTATAGTCCACAAGCTGTATATCAAGTCTAATAGACTGATAGTTATTAATTTAATCACAATATTCAATCATTGGCTGTATCAAAAATAATCAAAACCATACTGCTACACTGTGTTTCATCAGATAACGTAATTTTTTAATTGGGAATTAGAAGCACTTAAAAATAAGTCAAATACCATTATAGATGCGTCACTTTGAAGGAAAAGAAAGGATTTTTTATTATTAAACATTTATTGTCTTATATCATATGAGGCACATCTCCTGAAGTCCTACAAAAGTTGTTGAAAATGACCCCCTCCGATGTGAAGACAGAACGATGCACGCTTCAGAACATTCTTGCATACTTTCTTGAGAGTCTTATTGTTATATTTTTGAGCGGAGATTTGAGCATATTGTATACGAGACTCATTGGGATCTGTTTTTTTTTATTTGTAAACTCGAGTTTGTGCAGCAGCCCATATGCGAAAGTCCAAAGAGTTGAGATTTGGACTGTGTGCTGATCAGGAATTTTATTTCGGTACTTCTGCTAATAACTCGACCTCGAAACTCTTCCTTGAAAATTCTAGAGCTGCATTTGTGCAATGTGGGCTTGCATCCACCAAAGTGAAGAAGTTGCAGGCTGGGCCAAATAATGTGCTAGAGCACATTATAAGTTACCATATTCGTAAAAGGAATGCTTGAACAATTGGAACCATTCCATTAATAATTGCAACGAAGATCATTACCTTAGCATCATACCTATCATTTGTTTTCCAGATATTTCGAGGATTTTCATTCGTATTTTTTTGATGGAGGCAAATTAACTTCTCGTCTGTCCAAACGATTCAATTGGCAATGTTGGATAGTTGCTGCAAAATCCACTCACAAAACCGCTATTTATGTGGTTTTCGTTAATGGTCAAACTGAAGTTCATTGACAAAAACGGAAACCAAATGAATGTATGACGATCCTCCACCACGTGGTTTTGGTGTTGATGAAATATGCTGAAAAGCTTTTCTGAGAGAAAAATTAGTGGTTTCTTCAAAGAAACTCTTCACCTCCTGAATCGCAGTTTGTGTTTTTTTGGTTTTGTTTTCATTTGCTTTTTCTTGTGAATAGAATCAGTTTTATTGAATAGACCACGAACTCTTGTGAACTTGTTCTAGTGGTAAGATTTAGCCACCCTTCCACTTGTCATGGAGTGAAGAATGAATTTTCAACATACTGTTGAAGAAGAAGGTGTTTTGGCAAACTACAGAGTAAAGGACGATGCATTTCTTCTCAAATTCAAAAACATTTTTAAATTGAAGATTAATGCTAATATTAATAGGGTGATAGAACTCCACTCTCTATGGACAAAATGGCCTATATGTACATAATACGACTTGAAGCAATTTAATTTTTCCCATTTCGCAATTTAAAAATGACAATTTTGATAGAATACAGTGTTCAAGCATGTCAAAAGCAATTAAAAATAATCAAATAATTGACACATTTCTTCAATTTGGAGGAAAAATCAATTTGGAGGATTTTTAAAAAGTTCAGACCTCAAGGGGGGGGGGGGGGGCATCTGCCCCAAATGCCCCCCCCTTGTATACGCGCCTGATTGATACCGGGACCTAACTCGAGATTGTGATTTAATAGAGTAAATATATTGACTATATAAGTCATGTAAAAAGTTTGGCTACTGCTAACCGGACTTAGATTTCAACCTACACTAATAGTTGATATACATTTACTTAGTTTACTAGTAGTTGATATAACAAACACGAAATGTTGATATAACCAACACGATTAGTTGATATAACCAACACGAGTAGTTGATATAACCTTTACGAGTAGTTGATGTAACCTACACGAGTAGTTGATATAACCTACCCGAGTAGTTGGTATAACCTGCACGAGTAGTTGGTATAACTTACACGAGTAGTTGGTATTATCTACACGAGTAGTTGGTATAACCTACACGAGTAGTTGATATAACCTACACGAGTAGTTGGTATAATGCATAGGAGTGATCGGAGAAACATACACAAGTAGTTGATGTAACCTTGTTATGTAGTTGTTAGAACCATTACATATAATTGGTTCAACCATCTCGAGTAGTTTTGACTATCACAGACAGTTGTTGCGACCTTCGGGAATTAAAAATAATCAACTCACATATGTGTTGTTTTAACCAACGTCAATTTAACTCATTTTAAATAGTACCTGCAACTCACCACGTAGGTAGGCGCACAGATAAACCATAAAATTTAGTCAAAACAAATCAAATATGATTTGATTCAACTAATCCTTTCTCTGTGTGTAATGTTACTGTTTGGACTGATGCTAGTTCACTAGCTATGGGTGTTGCTGTCCAGGTGGACGGCGTGGTAGTGGAAGATGCCACATGGCTTCGAAAGAAGTCTGATCATCTCCATATTAACGTCTCAGAGCTTGAGGCTGTTGGGCGGGGAATCAACCTGGCAATCATGTGGGGCTTCAAAGCTTTCACGATTGCTACTGATTCCAGGACTGTGTTGTCCTGGCTAGATAACACGGTCGAGGGCCAGTCTCGTGTGCGCACGAAAGGGGCGGCTCAAATGCTTATCAAGCGACGCTTGATGGTGATTAAGGAAATCATCAACGAGTATAAGCTGGCAGTTGAGTTTCGATTTGTTTCGACAATCGAAAATAAGGCTGACCAGTTAACTCGGGTGACTAAAAGATGGCTTAGTCATCAAGAGTCTAATGACTCTGAAGCAGCAGAGACTGTTTCAGCTGCTCTTTCAACAGGAAAGACGCTCATGGACGCTATATGGGCGGCTCATTTTGGCGTTGATCGTACGCTTTACCTTGGTAAGCAGATAAGGTTGGACCTAATTCGTGACCAGGTGAAACGTGAGATCGAAGGATGCGAAGAGTGTCTTCGTATAGATCCTTCAAGAAGGTTGAGAACCTTGTTGAACGAGGTGACTTAGCCGTGGAAAGGGACTGGCATCGTGTAGCTGCGGATGTCACGCACTACAATAATGTACATTACCTTTCCATCGTTGATTGTGGCCCATCGAGGTTCACAATTTGGCGAAGGTTGTCGAGTGATTCGGCAGCTAGTATTGTGACCAATCTCCAGCAAGTGGTGATTGAGCATGGACCTTTTGCTGAATTGTTGTTAGACAACTCATCGGCATTTAGGTCGGCAACTGTAGCACAGTTTGCCAGGGATTGGGGAATCTCTTTGTGATTCCGTGCCGCTTATGCCCCTAGTGGAAATGGAATAGTAGAGAGATACCATCGTACGATCAAGAGGATCGCAGCACGGGGTAGAATTTCCCCAGAGATTGCGACATTTTGGTATAATGTCACACCTCGGAAAGGTGTGGAGGATGCATCTGTTCCATATCGTAAGATTTTTAAACACCCTTGGAGGGTGCCTTACGATATCAACCAGGAGGTTGAAGTAGAGGGGAGAAATGTAAATTTTTCCATTGGTGACGAGGTGTGGGTTAAGCCCGTGATTCCCTCGTGCACCAAGCACTGGACTCGTGGAAGAGTTACTAATGTGCAATCCAACCATGTTGTATGTGTGGATGGCATGCATAAGCATGTCCGTGACGTAAGGAAACGTCGAGGCTTCGAAGGAGAGACACCTGAGTACGACTCGGATGATGGTGAGCCGATAGTTTACCATGCTCAAGCTGAAGCTGAATTTCCCAGTGGATCAGTAGATCAGGTGCAGCCGGTGACTGAGCCGGTCACTCAGTCTGTTGTGCAAGAACTGCCTGTGACTGAAAATCAGTCGTCTGAGTCTGATGACTCAAACTCTGGTAGATCTGAGCAACATGGTGAAGCTGCCAGGGCCCTCATGGAGGAGCCAAGACGATCGGGAAGGATTCGTCGCCAACCTGATTGGTTAGCTGACTATGTCCTATGAGTTCTCTAAGGAACTAGAGGGGATGTAGTTCTATTTGAGAATAGGTTTCTACGTTCTCACATGGTTGGTAACACTGGTTGGCATCATCGCCACGTGGCTCTTGGCGAAGAGTCAGTTTGGACTGAGATTTCGTACGTGGCGGTTGTGTCAATTTGCTCCGTGCGTCTCACGCCATCTTGGATTGGCATTAGTGTTGTGATAAAGTAACGTTTCGTTACTTGCCTGAAGGTAGGCAGTGTAAGTACCTTTTTTGTACTAGCGTTAGTGTTGCTTTGGAAGCAAACTACGCAGTGTTTATTTTGCTGTGAAAGCAAGCAAGTTGCGGCTTGTGTTTGTGATTTTTTGCTCCCTTTAACCTCTTGTTTGAGTGTTACCGGTTGCCACTATCACGATCGTGGTGTCACAACCAGGTGTGCGTTGGCCGGCTGTAGGGGTGGTTTGGAGGCCGTGATAGAGTTCTGGGAATTCGCAACTGGGTTGCGCTTACAATGAGGAGGATTGGAATAGAGCGGCTGTGGTCATCGATAGTGGATCCTAGGTGGATGCGTTGCAGGAGGACAGATGGGGGGGGGGGGGGGATTGTAGCTGAAATAGATTAGAAGAAGCTATGGGAGTTAGAGAAGGACGGTAGGGAGGTCCAGCTGGTGTGGGTACTGGGACATAGTGGACTGCAGGGTAATGAGCTGACGGACGAGAAGGTGAGAGAGGGAGGAGAGATGTATCAGGAGCAGGTGGAGGTAGATGGAAGCACGAGAGGACAAGTGATAGGCAGAGGGCTGAGGGAGAGGAGAGAAGGGGTTTATCATACTGATAACAGGAGGAGATATGAGGGGGGGGGGTAGAGTGGAGACTGAGGGAGAGTAGACACCAGAGTCTGACTAGAGAGAAGAGGGTGCACCTGGCCATATTTTGGTCGATACACCTCTCTGCCCTGAGGATATGGAGGAGTATTGTGGGATTGGAGGTGACTGCGGGGTGCTGGTTGTGCAATGAGGAGGAGGAAAGCAGTGATCAGCTCTGAATGCGGTGCACGGCGCTGCATGAGACGAGGAGGAAGAACGGAGTTGGGAGGAATTTGGAGAGTTACTGGAGGACCTGGTCTGGTTTTTGGCGACCCTCAGGATGATCCTGAGTCCCCTGAAGTAAATGGCGACAACAAGTTTGGAGCCTAAGGCCACCCCCTTCCCTTTATATTTAACATTTATAATTGTAATAGCTCCAATATATAATACAAAACTGTATCTGAATTTGTTTCAAAATATGGGTGATAATTGAACACTTTTACTTTAATAGGAATATATTATATTATATTTGTTCAGCTTAAGTTTCTACCATAGAAGTTTTAAATTTCAAAAAAAAAATTTGGGTCTATTTAAAAATGTGGCGATAGATAATATAAACAAAATTTAATTTATGTTATAAAATGATATACTTAATTATATGTAGTGTCATCGTTTTCGTGTCATAAATTCAAAGCAGAACCAAACGTGACGCAAATTGTGGACCACAGTGGCAGCGGAACTTTATTGTTCAATTTGATTTTTCTTTTTATTCAATAAAATATTTTCCAGTTACCAGCAAAAAATCATTTTTATATATTATTATAGTATTATCAGGGAAACAAATTATGAATACACTTAGAATATTAATTACAAAAACCGTGGATTTTTCAGTCAATATTTTGAGATTTGGCACCGTGGCTTAGGATAAGCCCCGCCTTTTTGTAGCAATTGGAAAAGATGCCAATAAGTTAATAGTATATGACAATAAAGATACCAATTAGTGAATTTTAATTGAATATGCAAAGATGGTGTCAATTAAATTATGTCATAGAAATATGCAATCTTAACATTTTGATTTAATTAATTAAAACTATTAATCTTTCGTCGATATTTATTATTGTTTAGCTAAATTATAATACTTGGCGTCTATTTCTCACACATTTTAAACATGTGTGTAACTACAGTAACAGGGACTTCATAATCTGGTTAACATTTGGTTACCCTGATCTAGACGTGTGTAGCAACATATTAAATAATGTATCTAATTATGATGGAAATAAATGAATCTATGATTTCGTTCATTTATTGTCTTTGAATTGATTTTCAATTCATTTTCATTCTTTCCTCTATATAAGTAAAAAAATAGCTTCTGCAAAACACAACAAATTGTTTGTCTATCTTAAATTCAATATTTATCAACTTTTCATGTATTAACCTTCGCCACAGTACGATCAGTTAGGAAGGTTAACTACATTTAATACACTCTAATAGTATCATAAAAAAATCTGGAATAAAGATTATTTGCTAAGACCAGCAACGAGAACAGCCTAAAATGTTACTAATCTTTTAAATTCATCATATTCGTCTGGACTCTGAAACAAACTTCAAATTGTAGCCCAATAAGGAAACTAATACGAACTTTTACTCTAATGATTGAAAATCGAAAGATTTCGTTAGGATTTTCAATTATTTTTTTTACAGAGGAAACGCCTCTTTGTTCTTATTTTTGATGAACGAGAAAGAGTTGACTTTAATACCTCCATAAATTTATTTGTATGGATAGCACAAGTAATGGAAAGATATTTTTTTAATATATGGACTAGAAAATAGAATCCAACCATATTTCGTATTCAAAATGCTTAACAAACTTGTATTTATTTTTATTAAAAATTACACATTAAATTGCTAGCCCATCATTTACTTCCAACCCAAAAGCAATTTCCACATTAGTTTTTAATCGTACTAGGGGTTCAAAGATTCTGCATTCTACTCTAACTCATAATGATGAAGTAAAAAAGATACAAAGACTTCGTAGAAGCAGTCAGAAAGAAAATAGTTAATAAAATCTAGATGATGACACCAGGCGGCTAACATAGCCCATGGAAGCCATTACAATCGTGTTAGCTTCTAGTGTAGATTTAGAAACGAGGGAGAGTACACGTGTGTGCGTCGCTCTCAGACCTGACTGAGTAAGTTGAGTAACGATTCTCGTTAGCACAACAGCTGATATTAAATTACACATTATTCTTCAAAATACTTTAGGTATCTGATCATTTTGCTCAATAATTTTCTCATCTATGGACATTTAACTGATGTAAGAAGATTAATTGATGAATATTTAGGCAACAGATGCAATGTTAATGACTTAAATAAGCGTTTGTTAGATGCGTGCACCCTCCCTCGTTTCTCAAACGTCACTGGCCGTGTGCGAATGCTCCCTGTACTGTCAGTCTGTTGCTAGGGTGACGTCATATGTGTGCTGTGACGTCACCACACGACACAGCGGAACAACAACAAGACGCCAAGGAAGCTGTTTTGACTGAAGCGAAGAGAGACAAGGAAGCTCACTTGACTAATTGCTAACAACAAGGTGTTAACACGATGGTTCCGCTTATACGTTGTTTGTTTTAGCCGTTACACCGCTTCCTTAGTACTATAACTTCCTTGGATGACACCTAACACCCTGCAATTGAACATTTTAATCATACGCATGCTTATTAGCCCCCAGGATCTCTATCTTGAAGCTGTGGTGAATGGAAGAGAAGAGGGGTGGCGTTCCTTGGGTTCCAAACTGTTTTAATTTGGATTAGGTATTGTCTTTTTTTCATTTTTACCATTTTTATTATCTTTATCATTTTTTAACGCTACTTGCAGTTTTAGAGGATAGCGCTAGGGTTATGCTCTTCAACTACGAGGTCTTAGATTTTGTGTTAGGTAGGCTCGTAGGCTTCATTTACTATCAACTCTTCATTTTCCTCTTCCATCCGCGAGTCCAGCCACCGGTGCTTGTGTCCTTTTTCGTCACATTCCTTGGTAAGTGATAGCATTCACGAAGTAGCTTTTCTGCATCCATGAGAATAGTCACTGACGGTGGTAGGTGACTTTGTTTTTGGAGTTACTTTTCTTTCTTACTGCTTCTTGCAGTCCTTTGTATTTAATTTCCTTTTGACGTCAACAAAATAGTCACGATATGACTGAAGCAGAAGTTAAAGCCCTACTAAAATAAATGAAATAAAGTATATTGCGATCAAACAAAATTGGAGGTTACGTTAACCGAATTAATATATAAACATTATAGAAATAACAATAAAAAAATTTCTACTGATAAGGTCCTAAAGTATCACTATATATTATGCATCATATCCCATCCATGTTATGAAATAATTTTTATATTCACAAATAATTCTATATCCTGTATCTCTTTACCAATCTATAAGAATGAAAACGTAGCAAGTATATAGGTTGGCTTTTCTGTACAATTGACTTTTGCTCTCTAATTTGTTTTATAATAATATTAATAGATACGGATTTTTAACTGATTTACACTTCTTTAAGATTTGATAAAACTGTAGTTCCACCTATACAAGTATACAGTCATCAGTTTCACCTATCACTAAAGTTAAAGGACGCAGGAAAGCTACTCCGCAAAAATACAATCACTTAGTAATAGTAACGCGAACAATGGTGACTGCACTTGATCATAGGTAGAGGGAAATGAAGAGGTTACAGAAATTGAGGTCTACGAGTCTACCTATAAACTAGGAAATTAATACTACCGTTGCTGGTAGAAACATACGCTGAACTTCTGATGTTTCTTGACAAATTTCTTTGTTCGATAATTGTTTTAAGAGTTTAATTTTTGTACGATTTTAATATATTAGCGCATATTGAGTAATACCAACTACATGCTTAGTAACATTTATTATCGGTGTTGTCATGGGTTATTTATTTATAATTAGGTAATTGCAATAGTGTTGTTTATTAGAAAAAAACCAGTGTGGTAGGCGTTGTTTATGAACTAAGCAATAAGCATATTGAATAAATTCTTTTAAGAGGTAATTATATTATACGTATCACAATCCTGTCCAAATTACAATATTTCATTGATAATGGGATAGGGAATGTCCATTTTCTCGAATAATTAAACTCTCTCTTAGCTATCGGAGGACACACAGTTTCTGAGGCTTAGTTTGCAAAGCACTAAAATGGTGTAGTGGTATAGAAACGAGAAAACTGTCCATTTTTTATAATTCAATCTCTTCTAACTTTCACTATTCCATGGAAGTTAATATATCCAGTAAGTTAATGACTTTAAAAAAAATTGAACTCAGCTATTGTGAGAGGTAGATTAAACTATTTTTATAGGAGATATTTCCTTTTTTTTTGGCTAAGACCGCCGAGTCCACAAATGGGATATACAAATATTGAGAAACACTAATAGTATATATTTTTGTAAATTATGATGATTCATGCCAAAGACAATTTGCATAACTGTACTGAATATTAGGATATAAAATTCACCATAGATTAGTTACATCTACAACAACAATCGGTTATTAGCTGTATTAGCTGTAGATTTCGTTTCGGCTAAAATTTACCCCCTCCCCCCTAATTCTCCCTTAGAGGAAGCTACCTCTTCAATTAAGGTAGCTTCGATAATGATGAAATGTAAACTCTACTGTTTTAATGTTTGAAGTATTTACTTAGATTGCTTTACTATAAACAGTAAAGTAAAGATTGGGTCACTATTGACATTGCGGGGATAAAGCTCTCTCCCATATACCCACAAGAGCCATTAACCTATCATTATAATATTATTTATGATATTGCAAATAATGTTATCTATCGATGGTCGCTCTAATGATAGATCCAAAGACGTTGCAACACGATTGACTGATTACTATTATTATTTTAGGTGTTCCAATGTTTTCCCTATTCACAACGAGGTGATCCAAAGTGAAGAAGACATCGTAGAAGAGGGGATAGTGAAAGTACGTTCCATGCACTAGCCACTAAGATGCTTAACATGGATATGCATGGAAGAGGGAATAGAAAAGAAGAGGAAGAAGTTGAGAAAAGATACAAATTAAAGCTGAAAGAAAAGGGCATCAAAAAAAACTTAAACGCTAAAATATAATTAAAAGCTCCATCAGTAATCTATCTAAGAAAATATAGATATATAAAACTCTTATTATCTTTTTAAGTCTCAAGTATGGTGTTAAATAATAATTTAGTTTCAGAAAATCATCTCGATTATATTGTTTAGGTATTCCTGTATAGTTACGTAATTCTCTATCAAGATGGGGCAACTTAAAAAACCCTCAACACCATACGTTTCATCAAACTGACAGTATATTCATATAAGTACATAATACTATATAGAAAATTAACTGCAATCTTAACTGCTAGCAGAGTCTAATTTCCCGTATAACAATCTTTCAAACACATAAGTGTGTTTCAATTTATTCCGATTTGAAGCGTAATTTATTTGTAAAAATTACTTCAACAGTTGATTCTTTATCCTAATATTTTAACTCTTATTTGATACTAATATAGTTTTTACCTTACAAATTCGATTCCTTGTTTTCGAGCAACCCTATACAATGAGAACACCCTATATAGTTTGTTTAATGTCCCAGTTTTATGAAACTAAATCTTAACTTACTTCAATAAATAAATTATTCTTCAGTAAGTTATTTAATCTGGATTCGAATTAAGTAGTTAAATTAAAATATTAACGTAAGAATCCTCTGGAGACAACACACGTGGTGTACCAATTTAATTGTCCGGTTGACAGATGTAACTCTGTATATGTCGGGTACACCACGTGTCGTTTGGAACGAAGGATTCAACAGCACAGATACAGCAGCAGCAGCATCCATAGTCACCTCCAGACCGACCATCCAGATCATCCCCCACTTGAACCACCAGTAATGCAGTCATCTTTCAAAATAGTCCATTCCAATAATAACATAGTTGATCTCAAAATACTAGAAGCCATTACCATCCGAGAGCAGAATGCCTACATTAATGTAAAATTCAACGAACTATCACAATTTCTTAATTTATATAAATAATACTAATTTCATATCTATATCCCATAAACAATTAAACACATCACATTTCATGTAATTATTAATGTATTGTAGCACGGTCCATTTATCTGTTATTAGACTAGTACCAATATTTTGTAATTTTATTTGTTGTATGTATGTTCACCTTAGTATGACTGCTCTGTGAATATTTTAACTATAGCTCTTCTTTATCCTTATTTTTCATATTATAATCAGACCTTACTAGGTAGAGCAGTTTTTTCTTGTGTCAGCGACAGACAATGGTAACTCTATCGTTACCTTAGGCAGGTCACACTATCGAACTGTTCATCTCATATACATTCCATATAAACTACTTTCCTATATCTCTCTTCTTATTTTCTTTTCTCTTAAACTATTTCATTATATTTCTTAGGCACTATTCACATGGCAGTCTCTCTGCTGTGTGCATACATATTACTTTCCGTGTTTTTCAATTTATTATTAATATTTTAATTTTTCATCATTATATTTACAGATTAACTTGAAAATGTCTATAGTAGTAAGACGAAACGTCGTTATTTTTATTTCATTGTGCAAATTTTATTCGAGAATTGTTTTAAATAAAATAAATATAGAAACTAAAACAAGTTTCCGTTCCTTGGAAAAAAGTGTTTTTAAATGCTAATAATTGGGGAAAATTGATGAAATTTCAGCATCATACACAAGTACTCGAAATACTACAAAACTCCTACGATTGTCTACAAGGACAGTTGCCAGATCAGAATATCATAGGGACAAGGTTAATATTGATTTTCTGATTCTCAAGCCTCCATACCTTTTTCATAGATGATTGCAAAATAACTACTATCTTCAATTTCTGTTCCTTTAAAGTAAATCTCAAATCCAAGAATTTTGTGATTAAATTTAAATTATAAAATTGGTGGTTTAACGTTAAATCGGAACAAAAGGCAAATTAAATACACGGAGCTTTAAGAAGCAGTCATAATGGAAAGTAGCTCAATGAAGTCACTAACTATCAGTCGGAGACTGAGCTCATGGACACAGAAAAGCTACTATAAAGGAATATGATAAAATACCGGAGGAAAATGAAGAGGCGATAGTTTAAGCCTACGGCCCTACCTAACACAAAATTGTAAGACCTCGTAGTTGAAGAGCATAACCATGGCATAACCCTAGCGCTATAAAAGATAAAACTGCAAGTAGCGTTAAAAATAATAAATACGATAAAATTTACGAGCTGCTCCAGTGATATAGTTCATAAATGATATATCTGAAATAAAAACAAATTTGAGGATTATATCCCATATATATAACGAAGTTGTGAATATTAAAATATTACAAGCAGAACCTTTGTTAAATTTGACCTACACTACACCGCTCAAATCATGACCCCTGTATTTCAGATAGATTTGCAGTATTTCGATCATTTTAGCGATATTCCATTAGGTTCAGAGGTGTGATATAGTTTGATCGAAAGAATTATTCTTAATTATTTAAGATATACTGCCTCTGATAGCCTCTTAGTTATATTGAGATATTGCCATTGAGTGTTAAGAGTTGTTAAATACAATATACGATGCTACGGATTCAATTTATTTGATTTCGAAAGAATTAATAAAGAATTTGAAACTTGCTCACCAAAATATTTCAGTAAAGTATATGTTCGAATATTGATAAACAACATAATTTAATTGATACCATGCATCTTTGAATATTCAATTAAAATTCACAAATTGGTATCTTCATTATCATATATCTCTTCCATTTACTACAAAAAGGCGGGGCTTATCCTGAGCAACGGTGCCATATCTCAAAATATTGACTGAAAAATCCACGGTTTTTATAATTAATATTCTAACTGTATTCATAATTTGTTTCCCTGATAATACACTACCTGTTATTGAATCAAAATTATATTAGAATGCAAGTGTGTATTATGGATACACTTATTCTGATTAAACCAAAAAAATCTCTCATAAGCCCAAACACAGTTTTTTAATAATTAGTATGTAAATAATTTTTTCATCTAGCCTAAAAATGTCCAACCTTATATAGGCAACCTACGGACAACAATTTTCAATCATTTGGCAATTTATTAAAATATCCTAACACAGTCTGGGTGCAATCGTAAAGTCTAAAATGAAAATTAGGGGTGACATTAATTTAGAACTATCTTTTTAACTTTAGAAGTACAGGCATCCCCCGCTTTAGTTACAAAATCACGACTCAGTTTAGTTACCAAACGGTAACTAAAGCGAATAAAAGTAACAAGAAATTTATAATTGTCACTCCTTGATTATATATATCATTTTCTATGAGTTATAGAAAGAAAATTTGTTTCAGTTATTAGAGTACTACATATTGAAACATTGAAACATATTTATTGAACATAAACATAAAATAAATTTTTTACATAAGTTCAAGCCCTTTTGAAGATTTCAAAAAACTTTTTGAGCAAATGATTTATTTTAAAATAATACATCTCAGAATTATTTATTATACATACAAAATGCATATTCATAGTAAGTGAACATAATACTTTTCAAATAAGAAAATATTTTTAAGTATAAAATACAATCTACAATACAGATATAAACTACAGTACATATAGAGAAAAATATTACATGTAACCATCAATATAATGATTTCTCAGCATAGTCTTAAATTTAGCTAGAGTAGGGAAATTTTTGATGTCATATGGTATTTCATTCCAAATTTTTGGTCCTATAAAGTTCAAAGATCTTTGACATTGGGAAATACGCTGGAAAACAGGGACTGCAGAACCACGATTCCGTGTGTTATATGAGTGATTTGGATAATTAATTGAATTAGTTGCATTCAACTTGAACATATGTATGCCAACATGATATTTAAACAAATCACAAAACTTCAATATACCTGTCCTATAAAATAGTGAAGTTGTATGATCCAAATAACCACTATTTGTTATTATTCTAATTGCCCGTTTCTGCAAGAGCACAATGACATTAATATTCGTACAACTAGCATTTCCCCACGCTAATAAACAATATGTCAGATAAGGATAAAAAAGAGAATAATACAATGATTTCATAACAGACAAAGGAGTGAAACTGTGAATGCGATACAATATTCCAATAATTTTAGATAGCTTTGACGCTGTATAATTGATATGTTTGGAAAAGTTTAAGTCGTTATCAATTTTTAGTCCTAAAAACATCAAGTCTTCAGTGAACCAAATACTCTAATCATTTAACCTAATCAAAGAAGGAGTTTCAACATCATTCAACCTGTTCGTCAATAACATAGAATAAGTTTTGTCAGTGTTCAAGGAGAGTCTATTTGGAAGAGTCCATCTATAGAGATCTTCAATCACAGATCCAGCCTTCATTATCAGATCAGAATAAGATGGGTCTCTCAATAATAAGGTGGTATCATATGCAAAAAGAGTACTAGACATATTTATAGATAAGTTAGGAAGATCATTAACATATACAATAAACAATATTAGTCCTAAAACACTTCCCTGAGGTACGCCAACATTAACAGGAACACAATTAGAAACGGAAGAACCAACCCGGACATACATATATCTATCCGATAAATAACTCTGGAACCACCTCAAGGCCACACCCCGAACACCATAACGGTCTAATATTCTTAATAGTACAGAGTGGTTAACCGTATCGAAAGCCTTACGGAAGTCAATAAAAATTGCAAGTCCATGATCTTTATCATTCAAAGAATCATACATAAAATTTATGAAGTTTAATATAGCACTAGAAGTATTTAACCCTCGCCTGAAACCAAATTGCTCAGCAGATATGTAGAACACCAAATTTATATCTATATATATAAGCATATTAATAATATTTATATAGTTATTAATATGCTTATATATCATCTACATAATAACCGTTAAATACTTTCAGGCATTTAAAAATCAATGATAATATAAATGAATGTAAAAAGGGCATCCACAGCACTCTTAAACTACTAGGTGTTATATTTTTTAGTAAGTATGCTCATAGACTTCATTTACTATCACTTCTTTAATAGTAATTATCTTTAATAATTAATAATAATATTCTAATTTCCACCATCATATTATGTGAGTGCAGCCATTTGGGTTTGCATGTGCCCATTTTCGTTAAATTCCGACACAAAAGCTACATAGTCAACTTTCTTGCATTCATAAGTTTGGTCACCGACTGATGGTAACTGATTCTGTTCTTGGAGTCACCTTCCTTTTTGACTGCCTTTTCCAGTTTCTTGTACTTAATTAACTATTTCCCTATACTATATATTAGTTTAAAAGTAATTTGAATATTTAAGAAGAAATAGCTTAATATATCTGAATAAATTTAATTTTTTAATAGCAAATTTAGTTTATATTTTCCATATATTTATTATTCATATTTATACCTGCATTTAGCTAGAGGTAGATTACAAAAGTGTTGGTTTGACTGATGACCAGAAAATTCCCAGTGAGAAAGCTCCCAGGCGGAAAACTCCTAGTGTGGAAAACTCCCACTGAGAAATCTTCCAGTGTTGAAAACTCCCAGTTACTTTTATTTTAATTATTAATATGCAGTAAAATTTGTAGTTTAAGTGAAACTTACCAAATAAAAGATTATTACAATAATATGCATTAAAATTTGTAGCTAAACCAAAACCTAACAAATAAAATATCATTACAATAAACTGTGTCCATCGCTTTATTGCAGATCACTATCTTGTGAATAATTTTAGTAATATTTTTATCGTACAGTAGTGAAACTTGGATCAACCCTTCTGCAAGATCTGCTACAATTTTTACCCTCTTGCTAGAAGTTAATCGTACATTTTTTGTCCTTTTCATAGAGCTACAATAAAGCGATAGACAGTTGAAATGCCTTCAAAATACATAAGCGTTCATAACTTTCCAAATTTCGCACGTATTCAAAAAATATTTTAGCAAGATAATAACCTTGAAGCAATCTTCCATTAATCCAAGTTTCACTACTGTACGTTAGTACGATTAATATTACTAAAATTATTCACAAAGTAGTGATCTGCAATAAAGTGATGGACACAGTTTATTACTTTAAATTCTAATTTCATTATCAAATTACTTAAGAGTTCATGTTAAAATATTCTAAATTACGAAGCTGCAAGTTTTTTTTTGTAATAACTACTAAATGAATAAAGCGTTCCCGTGGCTTTACATCACGAAACTGCTTGTATATTTGAAATAAGTTCCAAATGAACAAAGCCTTCAACTTTGATTTATAACAACAGATCTGTAGTCCCTATTAACCCTGTGGAAGAAGAAGAATTATATGAAGTGGTAATATATTAAACGATTACTAGTAAAACTTTTTAATACTCTATAAGTATTTCCTTGAATTACATTAAATTACGAAACTGCTTGTACGTTTGAAATATCTTTCAAAAAAAAAAAAAAAATTCAAACTTAGAAGCAGTTTCCTAATCAAAAGTATTTTTTAAAAGGGTAAATGAACTCCTAAGTAATTTGATAAAAGTAATTTGGATTATCTTTTTTGTGATATAATGTATTATTTAGTTAGTGTTTACTAAAACTATCAATTTTAATGCATATTAATAAATTAATGAAAAAATCACTGGGAGTTTTCACACTGGGAGCTTTCCTAGAACCGGTTTGACTATTGTTATTCTATAGTTCAATACCATATAGACGATGTAATTTGAGAACCTTACATTTTTTTTCTATTATTTTTGACATGAAATTTCAGCTATATTTCAAACTGGTTTACTCTATTTGCATTTGTTATTTACAGCTTTTAGTAGCAATGTCAAACTAGAGCTACATTTTGACTGAAAAATAGCTAATTTTGTTTAACCAAGAAATTTTCTCAGAACCTAAAATTCGATTGCTTGAAGTTCGGAAATATTGAAAATGATATTAACCATTTCAAAATTGAAATTTGAAAGTACTGTAAACTATTATCGAAATTAGCTATAAATAAATATCACATAATAAGAAGAATACTCTACACTCAAAAAAAAAAAAAAAAAATCTGAGACACTCAGGTGTTTCAAGTTTACCCTATAAGTCTTATTTGTCTCTTATGCGAAACTGTTAATTGTATCAACTATAATTTTGATATGTGTTTCAAGAGCTTGAAAATGCTTCAGTGCGATTCACCTTATTGTGTTTCACTCTTGGTTTATAGCTGATATACCAAAGATCTTGAAACACATGACTATATCTAATTTATAACTCGTAAGTGTTTCGCCTCAGAGAAGATATTAGAGTAAGCTTGAAACACTTGGGTTATTTTGATTAAAGATTTTCACGTTTTCGAAAATATGGAACCGTGCAATAAAACGGAACTAATCCTAAAATAGGACATGCTGAATTTCTGAACCAATTGCTTCTAATAACCTCATCTGGATTATAATTTTGATGTGTTTTTAGATACCGTGAAATAATCATAAAAAATTGTCTCCGTTTTCTATGTCTACGAATGGTTCTTATTTTGAAACATGACTCGAAATAAGTACCACTTTAACTAAAGTGAGTTGTACTTAAAGCGAGGCCTGCCTGCATGTACTTCAAGTATCATAATTATTTGAAATAAATGTTAGTCACTACGGTTATCTGAGGTTGTTTTTAAATCGGTCCATATGACAAACTATGATATTCGGATGATAATCGTCTATAATATTTATTATATAACGATGATATTCTGCTTTAATATTTGTGTTTGATCTATAGCTTGCATTTTAAACTTTGATATACATACAATATTTTACTTGCCATAATAAAATGCAAACTAACGCGTACACGCCACGTTCTCACCGCCTATTATACTTTGCATTTTAAGAAGCGGCAACAGGCAAATATCCTGAAAGCCTCCTACTCCTGGCTGTCCCTTCACCACATTAAAAACTATCATATATTATATATAACCCAAATATAATAAATTACTCTATGTATTTATTAATGTGGCAAATAAATAGTAATTTAAAAGGTGACTTATTTTTTTGTGTCCTTGAATGTTCTATTTTCCATTCGTAGACTTTTTTCTCAGCTATACAGAGTGAACGAGTCTCCCATAACATATAATATATACTTACCGCAAAATGTTGAATTTATGTTGGGAAAATTACAATATTATTTTTAAATGTGTCTGATTTGCAATGTTTGTCCAATAGAAAGTCAGTCCTGCAAATTAATTGTCTGGAAATTGTATTCTAACTAAATATCCTGTGTGGAGTTAAATGGGTTCTCCATTTTAAGATTTTCTATGTTTACCGAATATCCGTTTTACCTCAAGTTACAACTGACAATAGGGTTACAGTCAATGGACCTTGGTATTTATCACTGCAAATTGTTCAATAATATAATTATTTACTCTAGTTAACCTACGAAATTCTTAATTTTCTTTGAAATGATACATAGAAAATTTTCATAGCCCGACAATAAAGACAAGACTGTACTAAAATGAAGAGTAACTTATTTGATTATTAATTGCGTTATTATCTCTGGTACCTGAATTAGTGAGGCATATTTCTATTAAGATTATTATATCTATGATTAGTACGTATTTATTTATATTGTATAAAGTTTTATCCATATTTTTTCAATGCAATTTTTCAGGGCTTCTTTCAAATTTTATTAAAGATTGATCAATTGGGTTTAATGTGTAAATTATGTTTCAAAATGTAAAGTTATTTTGAAACATAAATTTTTTAATCGTATGGAATAATCATTATTTTAAAACAATTCTTTTCTACAATGAACGGTATTCAATGCATAATAAAAAGGAAGATCATAAAGGGTGGCGCAAAAAAAAAAAAGAGGAAACCATTTTAAAACTACGTAGTTTAATTTACAAACTGTTCAAGCTAGCAATTTTTTTAAAACAATCTTTTATTCCTTTACTTTTTCTGCATCAATCTTGAAAATTTGTTAAAGTTAATACAAAAATTTAACACCCTGCAGCGTATTAAAAAAAAGGGTAATTAAAATGGGCTTGCGCGAGGACGAAATATACGAAAAAATCACAATAGATATAATTCATTTCATATGGATGTAAAAACATTAAATTATATTATTTTCTGTAAAAAAGAATACACAATTAAAACCTTAATTATCATTTGAGAATTAATGTTTGATATTCAATTGATATCTTTAATAAAATCAGTTCGTCGTTAATTTTTTATTTCCTATTCGAAACCCTTAAAATGCAGCTTTCTAAGGAACAAAGTTTTTGTTGTGACAAGTTATTTAAATACTGAAAACTTTAAACAGGTTCAACCTCATTTTGAAAATAACTTTCAGGAAATATTTTCACCAACTATAAAACTGTATTGACTTATACTAATAAGTTCAAAACTGAAGAAACCACTTTATTTTGAACAAAAAGCGATTAGGTCGCAGGAGAACAGAACGAACACATGAAACGTTAATCTTATTCATGAAAAATTTATTGAAAATTTAAACATATCATTCCGAAGGAATGAATGAATTAGAATAGACATCACTAAAGACACATTTAACCGAATTGTTAAACACGATGTGAAGTATCATCCTTTCAAGAAGCATGTAAGGCTCGAACTCTTAGAACTGATTAACTGCAGTCTAAATTTTTCAAGATGGTTTCTGCAAAGAAATGCTCGTTTTGGAGAAGACATCGTGATTGGTGATGAAGAAGTATTTCCATGAATGAAACAGTCGACAAACAAAACGTTAATTGAATGAAAAACAGAATTTTTAAATTTTTACTTCTACCATATGAAAATAAATTATACCTATTCTGAACTCTTTTATGTGTTTTTCGTCCTCGCGCAAGCCCTTTTCATTGATATTTTCTCAATTCGCTGCAGGATGTTTAATTTTAGTCGTAAGTTTAACAGATTCTCATGAAAGTTGCAGAAAAACTATACGAAGAAAACTTTGTTTTTAGAAAAATTCTAACTTTAATAGCTTGTAAAATAAACTAATTTGAAAATGGGTTTCCTTTTTTTTTTCTCTGTATATATTACTTAAGTCATTATACTGAATCTATAATACAGACAGGTCCCGCTTTTATTACCGAATCACGACTCAGTCTAATTATCAAATGGTAATAAAACCTGGGAAAATGGTGACTTTCCCCGGTAATTAGTTTGTTACTTTGATTTATATAATTGTGTTACATCGAACAAACAGTAATTTTATACTCTATGAAAAAGTTCCAATTTGTTGTTTAGTTCTACATTTTTGAACATAAAAAGAAAATATTTATTATAGTTATTAGTTAACTACTAATCTAATTTGTCACATTTTATATTCCATATTTAATACTTATATATCAGTCTAACCTCGTCTGAATAATAAGATTGATGTTTATTGTATTTAGCGCAGAATAATCACCACAAAAAATTGTCTCCGTTTTCTATGTCTACGAACGGTTATGACATCGAGACATGCCTCGCAATTATTACCACTTTTATAAAAGCGGGGCGTACCAGTATTGTATTTCTCCTTAGTATATTTGTATACAATTACTTCTTTTACTTGGAATAATGAGTAAATTGTGGTCTAATAAGTTTTCCGTTGTTAATATTAATTGAATACCCGATGTTTTGACTAAGTATTCTATATTTTGAGCCAAATTATTGACGTCTTGCATGTAAGGAAATAATTAATAATGATATTATTAATTTAATTTATAATAATAAGAATTATTTGATAAATTTAACCAACCATTATAGAGAAGATAATTCAAATTGAACTAAAATGAAGTACAAAGTTTTTGATATTATACTGATAAATTGAAGGGAATGATGATTGCCTCTGTTCATTTTCAGTCGTTGCTGCTATTACACTCATCACTTGCACCATCGCACTAACATTTAGGACTCTCTTACTTCCAAACTCTTCTATTATTCCTCTTCATGTCCTTTTCTTGGTTGGAGAACCCTCTAACACTTCTAAATAACCTCAAACTATCTGTATGGATTGAGTACAAATTATTGAATGTACTGTTATGTATTTTATTCAGAAAGCCTTACTGCACTGTTATTGGAAGGAAAACGATGTCACATTTGAACTATAAGATGGTTTAATAATATTAGTACTATATAGTTAGCTCTATATAACGATTAATGACTTTGTTTATGCTTTATTGAGATCACTCTTTGTGTTAATTGCTGAATAGTTGTTTACTGAATTTGCATACAAAGATAAAGAAAGAAAGATATATACACTCCCTTGCACAAAATTATGAGGTACAGACAGGCCTTGCTTTTATAAGAGCTGAAATAATTACGAAACATGGCTTGAACTTATTATATAATTGTAAATCTTCAATATTTTCATTTTCTATGAGTTATATTACAAGAAACTAGTTTTGATGCCTCGACTTAGCGTACATTGATATGAATCCACCCTGTGAAGCCTTGACAGTTACCAAATGACTTAACAAGGGACATTTTTAAAAATTAAAACTCCTTTCAAGTATTCCTGCTCCGTTCCATTAATTCAGGGCAGTTCCAGTTATTGTATGGACTTGGGTATGTTCCAATATTGGACAGTTTCATATTTTCGGACGCGTTAGAAAAAATTTAGTAATTATTATTTGCCTTTCATTTCAATTGGTGTCCACATATCAATGTAACGTAAGTAATGTTTTTTCAATGTAACGCAAATCTTAAAAAATCTGCAAGTGAGTTTTAAGCTGTACCTAGTTATAATATTAAATATTTTTCATTCATGCGCTACCTTGAACTCTCATCATCATTTCAATATACTCTAAATTAGGCCCCTTTCACTCGAGTCACTCAGTGTTTCGTGTGAAAGACTCGGCAACTAGTGACCGTCACTGCAAAAGGCAAACAACTATTTTAGGAAACCCTCAATCTAAAGAATTACTTCATCATAAGAAGAGTTAGCTACTTCTTTTGGCTTTACTGCTCAAAAAGAACAGACGCTCTCGAAAAAAATGCAAACGCACGAGATGTCAACATATTGGAGATGGGACGATGCCGAAATTTTCACCGATACCGATTCCTAGCTAGATTATGACTGATGTTTAATTATAATATGAAATTAAGGCAGTTGATTTGTAATATGGAGAAATACTAAAAATTAAAAAAAAAATTTAAACAATATTAAATATTGTAAATAATATTACCTTCGAAACAACAGATTATTTAAAAATCGTTTAATGGCGGTCATATAAAGGTATTTAAAGGGGCAGTTCAGTCAATTTTTGTTTTCATAATATTAATGTTGAACGATCACTTAGTAAGAATAAAGCATTCTTGTAGAATTAAACGGTTGAAAAAAATATAATAAGCGATATATATCATATTTTATAAATTCGATTTAATTCCCTCGTCCTCCTACAGATGGCGCCACCACTCTGTACTATTTGTTTACATTTTACAGCTGATAACATGTAAACAATTTTTCTATCAACAGTATTAACAGGTAATTTATGAAGAGATGGTTTTCTTTTCAAAACTAAATCTAATTGACTCGAAGGACAGTTTTCAATTTCACAAATTCTTTTCACCATTTTCATAAGTTAATAACCGATTCAAGTCATGGACTGGTTATCATTTTGTTTACGTACTACAATGATTAGTTACGCGGTACACCACAGTCCACAGTTGGCACCACTAATTTACAATATACTTTTTATATAAACATTTCTAAAATCAACGAATATTCTAATGTTACATAAATAAATATACTAAATCGATTTAGGACCAATTTGGCGATAGTTTGATTTTGACTGAACTGAATATAATTAATTTCATACTAGGTATAAATAAGTATTACAAAATATAGAAATTATGAAAAGTAGGATTACTTATTACTTTTTGATTAATGAAATTAATCAAAAAAATGAAATTAATTAAAGAAATTATTTTTTGATTAATTTAAATTAAATATAGTTAAGGTTAATTTATAGTTACAATTAGAAATTTATTGTTTAAATAAATTATATTAAAGAAATTTAAAATACTCTTGGTATCGATACTTTTTTAGTAATACCGATATCAGAAAAAATACCGATAACAATTCTGATACTTTGTCCCATCTTTAGTTAACATCAAGAATAGACAAATATTTACATCATTCACTTTACGATATTTTAGTAGCTATGTGACGATAATTTTGAATTTTACAATTTCTTCCAAACCACCAATAAAGAGCAAAGCCACTTGAATACTCCAGGCATCGGGCCAGATGACAAAAAGTTGCGTCACTTCGTGACTTCATATGGAAGCTTCTATTAATATTATATCTAATAGTCGGTGATGGCAACATTTGAACACTATATACTCCTATTATTAAGTCATATAATAGGAAAAAACTATATATTTTTGATTTAATAAGAGAATTTCAATTTTTGATGACCAGGTTCAAAAATTTCTATCTCGGCTATTGCTGCAAAATATGATTACCATTGGAGATAAAAAAGCTAAAACTATTAAGAAGCTGATAAACAATTTAGATAGCTAGTACCTACTGCAACTAGAACTATACTTGTTTTTAGTGACACATACTAGATTTATATACCGATTTGATGATTGGTAAATATAAACTGTTACTGAATAAATATTAACGTGTTTCTAAAGCATCGTAACAATATGTTTTCTATACTTAAGATAGTTATCACAATAATATTAGCATTTTTCTATTTCAGATGTTAGATGATTTACAACGCCCCTGATATTATACCACAGACTGAATCATTTTTCTTAAAAACAATGCTCGTCCTACTGCTGATGGCGCAATGGAAGACCCGAACGAATGCGCCAATTCTGCGCCAATCCACTCCAGTGCTAACTAAGAAAAAAATTGTGTTAAGAAATTCGTTCTGATATATTTTGCAAAGAAGGTGACATATTTTAATGGTGTTAGTAAGGGTTATTCTGTTTAATTAATGATTTCGTAATCATTTAAATTCTTATTGGACAGTGAATACTGCGAAATAATTGAAATATTTTCAATCATTTTAGAATGTCTCTCAGACATCACACACGCAATAACTATACTTCCTTAACGTTACTTTCAATAATTTATGCAACAGGATTGTCAATCAGTAATATTAACATTAAATTTACCGTAGATTTATTTATTTACATATTAGAGTGTGTAAATGTTGATTTCATCCATTCGAATGTTCAGTTATAGTTACAAATTTTCCTAAGTGATATCTATTGTCTAGCAATATGTTAGTCTGTAAGAATGAGTTGCCATCGCATCACTAAATGGAGTTTATTCCAGTCGTAGGCAGTGGTGTCATCTCCCAGGAGGTAAAATAGCTTCAAAGTTTAGATTAGCGTGTCCGAGTCTTGTGTTCAGTTTACGAATGTTATTATGTACACGAGATTCCTTCCAATGAATGGAACGGGAATTAGTTACGGACTTTGGAATTGCAGACAAACTTGTATTATTAGAATGCATCATATTATACCCTCGTTTTAGAATAAGTAAGCCATGGGACAGAGTTATTTACAATGATGTGACTCAGACACGGAATATTATATCATAAAATTTATTCATGCATCTTTCATCAACCATTTTGTATAATTAAGGTTTCAAGTAATTATTTAGAAGGTGTTTAACGTCTGCTTCGGAACGATAGGCCATATCGCTAAGGCCAAGAGGAAATTAAATACAAGGGACTGAAAGAAGCAGTCTGAAAGAAGAGTTAAAAAAATGTAAAAAAAGATAAACATGGTAAAAAGGAAAAATTATCATTTATTCCAAATTACAACAGTTCGGGGTCCAAGGGACGCACTCCCCTTCTCTTCCATTCACCACAGACAGCTTCAGGATAGAGCCCCTGGGGCAAAAGGTTTCAAGTAATTATTTAAATCAATATAAACAGTATTACATACTATTTGTAAAATCGTTGTATACTTCAATCAATTTTGTGCCGACATATTTTTTCCCATTGTAGAACATATTTTGCGATATAATTGTTAGATATTTAAATTTTTCAGTCGAAAATTAAGACTAGCTATGTAAATAATACCTTTCTGCTGTTTTCTATATAATCCTATCGAAATTTGTTTTTTCTATAATCCTATGTTCTTTAATGCTTACTGTTAGAGCTAATTTTTTCATTCCAGAGAGATGTGAAATGTAAATATAGATAGAGTTTGCATAAGTGACAATATGAATTGTTTTAATGAGAGTTGATCAATCGGCAGCACTGGACTTGAAGTAAATAAAGAAAATGCCCTCTGAAATATGAGGCGAAATTTGGAGAGCGAAATTCTCGGAGCAGCTGAAACTTTGCTACAATTCCATTCTCTGCAATGCGGGGGAATATGCTTGCATGTGCTTTAAAACTGTCCAATAGTCCTGCCCTGGAGTTCTATGAATTAAATACTAATGTTATACTTGTGACAATGTAATGTGAACAGTGGATGAATAAACGAATATATTATCAATACATACAAACTAGAGAAAAAATATATGTGTATTAATCATTGCATGTACATATATAATTATTTATTATGATTCATTACTAATTGGAAATTTTATCTTTTCCCGAGCCTATATAACTTAAAGACTAACGCATGCATCGCACAAATGTTAAATCTAATAAATATGATCTTTTTAAATTCTTTTCCTTATAAATCACGAGAGAAAATAATACCACACAAAGGCACGGAAGCAAGTTTTTGAGGCTGAAGATTTGCAGAATAGTTTCCAGACGTACGTACTTGTTTCTGACGTTTTTATGTGTCATTGTTTGTACAGGTTGTAGAATGCTTTGCAGCAATTTTCTAAGCTAGAATAGTGAGAAAAATGAAGCTTTAATGGCATTCAATTGGAATGATTTTCCTCAAATAGCAAGATGAGTTAAATGAAATATATTTTTGAGAAAGAAAATCAGTTCGATGAGCAACGATGAATTCACTGCAGCAAATATATAGTATCACAAGAATATCCGATTATTTCTAGGTTTGTATTACTCTCAGGCAGACTTACCTAACGTCTTATACTAACACTTCTATAGATATATTGATACAACCGCATTTAAACTGACTTATAATCATGTGTATTTAATTCTGACATACAATAGCATACATAATTCTATCATACATTGTAAATTGTAATGCAGTTAGATGGTGAATAGAGGCAATTGTAACATATTCTTTGCATACAATAAATGGCAAAGTCACAATTTATGTTAATTGAACAATCATTTATTAACTCTTTAGATGGTATTTGATGATGGATTAATCAAATTTGTCTCTATTTTTAGTGTATCTTTTTTAACGCTAATATAATATAAATGCTTAGGAATCTCTTTGATATTTTATTTGAAATAAAACATTGAATTTTGGAAACTCGCATATTTAACGTATAGATTGTTTTAAAGGCAATGATGTCAACTATTGCATGTGATGTATTAATGAAGTATAATTGTAGCTAATCATGTATTCAAAAAGTAACGAATTACAAATATTGGGTTTTCGGAAAATTAACTGGCAAAAAACTGCCAGGAAGAAAATTGCCAATCAGTTACTTCATTTATGTGTCTTTGACTTTTGACAACATTATTTGGTAATATAAACTTATTCTAACAACATGTTCATTGAAAATAATAAGGAGTTTGCACTTCAAATTTGTTTACAAATATTGGGTGTTCCTCTGTCGTTTTCAATTTTTATGAATGATTTACCTAATTGTGATACTTTCTTTAACTTTTTATTATTTGCTGATGATACTTCTATATCATGTAAATTTTCCAAAGAGGAATTATTAACTACTCATCATAATATAAACTCTCATCTTTCTTCAGTCTCGAATTGGATGACTACTAATCGTTTAAAGCTGAGCATAGAGAAAACCAAATATATGATTTTCTCGTATAAAAATAGCTATACTCTCCCTTACATCGAAATATGCGGAGGTTCTGTTGGTAATGTGAGATCTAAATATTGGAATACTCTACAAAATTAGTGATTTTCTACCACCTAACGTTTTAAAAAGTGTAAATTACTCAATTATCCATCCCTACTTCAATTACTGTGTTGAAGCTTGGTACAACTCTGCTGTTTATCTGACTAATCGGTTGTTTGTTTTTCAAAAGAGGTGTATTCGGACTTTAATTTAAATTTGATTGGTATCCATTATACCTGCAGGCATCATGGATAACAAAATTTATTTATTACCTCAATACTGATATATGTGTAAAGGGGGCTTTAGCAGGGTTCATAGACTATAACAGGTTAAACGAATAGAAATAGTACGAAATGTTACTAAGAGCTGCGTCTACAAATTTTTTAGATGAAAACCTTTTCTTTAGATTAAAACCTATGAAACCTATGTTACAAATAATTGACATTTTATACGTTTTATTTCTTATTTTATTATTGCAATATTATGTATGTTCTTATTTTAGCTACAGTAAAGCGGATGAAAATGTTAACCAGTGCCCCTAATCAACGAACAACGGAGTGAATAGCAGTTAGTCTTTTGTTCCTTTTGCAACGGAAAAACCATTTCATTTAAATATTTTTACACCATTCGATAGATTATTAAATTTTGAACAATTCTAGGTTGACTAACGCACGAGTTTAATCTACGTTTAAGAGATATTCAAGAAGAAGGACAGAAATTGTTCCTTCCATTGCTAATTGTCGTAGTGAATAGCAGTTCGTTTTTTGTCTATTTTGCAGCGGAAAGACTTATTTAAAAAAAATTACATCATTCGATAGATTATTAAGTTCTAAAGAATTCTAGGTTGACTCACTTGCGAGTTTAATCTACCGTTTAAGATATATTCAAGAAGGAAGACAGAAATTGTTATTTTCTCTATGACAATTTTTTCCCCATTCGTTTAAAGGTCCTCTCCAGGCTCCGGTAAAAAAATGAGTTTATTATATAATATTATAGAACTAAGGTCTGCGATCATTATTCCGCAAACCGCATACAATTTGGTTCAGTATATATTTTATTATTTGCTTTTAAAGTTTTTTAATACTCTGTGAGCAACAATTGAGCGAATCTCCAACCTGACGCTGAGAAAGAAGATTGTACACTCTTTGTTTTGATTACAAATTTAGATTTTTAAACAAAACAATGCGTTTTTGGCCTTCGTTCAAGATATTAATTGTTTCCTAAAGTTTATAAACAATTCTATAATAAGTTTATCTAAATTTAAATATTTAAACGAATAATAAATAGATTTATTGAACCAAATACTTAGTTGACAATAAGAAAAATGGTGTACATTCTTCTTCTTCAGACTGAAAATTAGAAAGTCGGAAGTAAAATAGGTTGTAGAGTTTCGATTATAAAAATCTTTAAACGCATATAAAATTAAAAATATGCTATCAAATTTTATGGGGTTTGCAGTAAAATGATAAGAAACATTAGCCTCGTTGATTTAATTAATAAAAAAATTTGCTTGGAGGGGACCTTTAACCTGTTATAGTCTATGAACCTTTGGCTTTAGGGTGACAATAGCTACTGCATAAGATGTGAATGTTTGAAATTGGTTAAATTGAATGGCCATTAGTCCAATACTGTGTACCTATGAAAAAATGACACTGGTGAAATCGTGGGTCATTTGGACAATATTTAGAGGTGAAATTTTACTCATGCAGACAAAAAATTCAAATTTTCATAATATTTAAGTTTATTTCAAAATTTACATATTGAGCAAATTTATTTGTACACTGTTCAAATAAATAATTAATTCCTATTGAATATGAAACTGCAGTTCACACTCTTACTCAATGGCTGGAAGAAAAAATCCATTCATTGCTTTTGTTTATAAGGTTCAGTCTTGGATCCTCCTGCTCAAAAACCCCGACCAATTAATCCACCCGTTAGTGGGTTAGTATAACTAGTTCATGCTGTTAAAATATTAGACAAAATTCATTGCTAACAAATAACTAGTGTTCATCGCCTAATGGCGAGATATTGTCAATAGTTTATTTTTAATATTTTCTTCGTGTTCAATTAGTGATTACCTAATGAAACTCTTCCATTTAACACACATGAATTTGCAAAATTTAGGTATTAAATTCAGATTTGTAATCTCTTTTATCATATTCTACCTTGACAATCTTAATGAACTTAGTGATGAAACAATACGTAAAAAGGAATAATGTCTTCAGCCTGGTGTCACATTGTGATGTTTTTCTAATTGCTTAATTCCATTAGTGTCTTGTTTAATACCTTATAGATTTCTTCCAACAGCATCAATTAGCAAATTTAGATTTTAAGTTCAGACCTCCGAAAAAGAATTTGCAAAAAAGCAACAAAGTATGAAGTTATTATATGAAGGTTTGATTTAAAGTAAATAAGAAAAATATAGCAAATGAAATATAGCAAATGAAATATAGTAAATGAAATATAGCAAATGAAATATAGCAAATGAAATATAGCAAATGAAATATAGCAAATGAAATATAGTAAATGAAATATAGCAAATGAAATATAGCAAATGAAATATAGCAAATGAAATATAGCAAATGAAATATAGCAAATGAAATATAGCAAATTCTGTAAATTCATTTCTGTTATAATATAGAAGAACTTTATTAGGTAGTTGAATATTGAATTGACAATATTGAAATGAAGCTATTGAAAATATAGCACAAAGTAACCACTATAGGTGATGAACACTAGTTTATTGTTGACAATGAATTTTGTTTAATATTTTAACATAAAGAACTAGTTACCGTTTACATTAATTTGTTAGTAATTAATAATTTTAAATAGAGTAATAGAAGTGAATAAATTTAAATATATTAATTGCAAGAACTACTTCCTTTTTAATATTTATATTGCATTTTGATTTTGTTAGTTCAAATCCACTAAAAAGTGGTGTAAGACGGAATTGGATAATTTTTTCCGCACTAGGGGATTGTTGGCTGTTTTCCTTTTGGACTGGGGTCTGGGAGGGGGGGGGGATTTATGATTTATCTTACCACGGGGATTATTGTCCTGGAATTCAAAACAGGAATGGGGTAGGTATTTCTCTCAGCCGCTCCTCTCTTTTTTGCACCGGATTGTTTTGTTGTGAGGGTATTACGTATAAACTGCGGTTTCATTTTTAAAAAGGAATGAAACATTTATTTATACAGTGTACAAAAAAAACTTGCTCAATATGTCAATTTTAAAATAAACTGAAATATTATGAATATTCATATTTTTGTAAATAACGGTAACATTTCCATTGACTTGATTCACCTAAATATTGTCCAAATGACTCAGGATTTCGCCTTTGTTATTTTTTCATGAGTACGTAGTATTGGACTAATGGTCATCTGAAAATAAAAACATTGACTTTTTAATGTCACTCTATTGGTCGTGCAGCTCACCAATTCATCAATCAGGAAGTGAGCATTACAACAAACTAGCAGATACAACAAACTACATTACGGCAATCTTTGATCAAAATTTGCCAAAAAGAGAGAGAAACCTTTTTTTTAAAGTTCTTAATCCTTCAGTAATACATAGGGAATGAATGACTTTAAACTCTCATATCTGAAGCTGAACTGCGTAATATCACGCTAATTTTTATGCCGATAATGATTTCAATTGTATACGCTAAAGTTACGTTAAATGGCTGGTAACATATTTGTTTGAATAGGTAGGTTCAATTTTAGGACATTTTGTAATTATTGTTTCAGTCACTTATATCAGTTATAAGTATGGATTGATTAAAATTTATAACGCAGATAGTATCCCAAAAGAAATCAATGTTGAAACAACAATCATTAGTTTTTAACTTATTCGACATTATTAGGTGCAATTATGAACATATGTGGATAATGAAACTAAGATATAACAGCCACTTTATGTATTTCAACTTGACGCAATTAATTGGTGCAGTAAACAGTAATCAAAGAGCGCAATACGCAATACGACAATAGAAAACTTCCGTAAAGAAAATTTATTTAGGGGTGACTCAACAAAATATATGACATGAATTAAAGTTGATTCTAATATTACCTAATTAATATTTTTTCATATATTCAGTAGGTAATAGTAATTTAACATTCATGTTCCTATGTATTTTCTTTGATTAGAAAAGTTTTATTTACATTAAAAAAGTTTTGTTTATAACAATACATGAACATTGAAAACGCCTGCATTTTGCACATTATTCATGTATAGTTAGTTACTGTTAACTTTATTATTAGTTTTTTGTATTATTGTTAAATCTTGAATGAAACTGTTTTTGTGTTGAATTTAGCACGTGATGAATTAATTAAGTTGCAGTGAAATTACTACGGGAAATCGCGTGTAGTGGAATTTCCCGCGGTGAATTTCCCGCACACCGTATGACTGAGATAACTTAAATAGTTAGGTTCAGACTAATTCATAAATTGATTCAGATTAAATGCCATTAAAATCTGTACGTTTTTCTTAATTTTGCATCGAATCCTTTGCTTTAATAAAAAACGATAAATCAATTCTCTGAATTAATATTGTACGAAAGTTCAGTAAGGTAAGTTTCGATATATAGTATAGGTGTGATGAAGCTCAATAGGTACCACACACTCGCCAATTGGTGTTTAAAAGGAAACAGTCTACCTGGCTTCTTTGTTTGGTCGTCACTTTACCTGATGATTGTAAACAAACACTCTAACTCCCGTGGAACAAATTTGACAAAGTGCATAAGATATTGAAGACATTATTCATTGGGACATCAATTATTATAGCTGTAGAAACATTTGCTAAATTATTGATTTGTTAACTTGCAATCGAATAGAATTTTATTCAATTTACCCCATACTGTTCACGAATTTAAACATTGTGGTCAGAGATAAAAGAGAAAATGTGAATGCATTCACGGACGGAAGAGAAAATGTAGAGATGGCAATACACGATTCTCACTGGTTTGGCTAACAAAAAATAAATGGATCCTTCGAAACATAAAATACATATGTACAGCGTGAAGAAAAGTGATGAACTGGGTCAGTAATTGTCATCAACACATAAATAACGATAGATCGATACATGTATATAGTTGATATCTCAGCGATATCATTGATGCCCAATTATTCATTAATTTCTAATTATGTATATTAATTTAAACGGCAATTTATAATTCTTCTTTGAACATTTTAAATAATTATTTCAAATGCTATTTATAGTTCAAAATAAAATAGTACAACGCAATTTCACAAATAATTATATGTTTTTATACATAAGAAATTTTTTGTTCAACTTATAAATGTTCCGAAGAAGAATTAAAGTTTTCAAATTAATGATATAGAAAAATAACTAATTGAATTTCACGATTACCATAAAATCCATGCCGTGACACTCATATTGAGCCAAGAACATCACATCCCAAGCAGTATAACAAGTCTCTGAAAAAACTTACACGATTATATAACCAATTTGAAACCTCATTCATGTAAGAGGAGTTGAAAATAACTTTAAATAATTTTTAAAAGAGTATTCTTCATTATTGAAATTACACTCAATAGGTCGGAAATAAAAAGGTGTTACTTTAGGCTCATTTTTTGTTTGTGAATAGAGAGACAAGGTGAATCGTTTCGAATGTTTAATGACTCCGATTATTTTAGTTCACTGGAGATTGATCAATTTTTTCTTGCTTTGATAGTTAGCAAGAAAATATAGGAAGCTTTGCACAAATGTGTTCATAATAGTGAATATAGTCACTTTTGAAGAAACAATCAATAGCTAATGGAAGAGGAAACATTGTATAAAATGAACCTGTGGCCAAATCTAAATTCAAATCTTGCAATGAAATATTGAGCCCCCCCTCCCCCCATAAATTGCAAATACAGATCTTCAAAAGAATCAATCTTATAAATTGAATCCACAATATAGCTTCTTCATTTATACTGAAGAAACGAAACATATTTATTCTTAGACCATTACTGAAAATGTTATTTACCAATTAATACTAAGAGTTCATATTAGCAATAACCATATATTTGACTATTATCAATGGCCTTCACATTTATTCATTTTTGGCTACGAAAATTCAATGATTAATTTCAAATTTTAATTTACTAAGTATAGATATCTTAGTTTGGATTTTGTGGAACTTTAGCTTACTGTGCGCTGCACTGAATATCTTTTAAATTGGGTAGATAGCAGCTCTTACTAAGCGATAGTGCAATGATACACCAAACTATAAAATAAGTAAAGATAATAGACTGTAGCATTAATCATTTTATACATTTCATATTAATCCTACCTTTAAAAGATCAATATTAGAATAGCCTCATTTGAATCCTTGTCTAAATCGATATTAACATTTAGTCGTAATCTGTTCAAATAATGAGTGAAACAGGTACCCTGAAGCAGGTCCAACTCCATCTTCCCTTACCACGGACTATACAGTATATACGTTATAATATTATGTAAACTAACTATACAGGCAATCAGTTGACGAATAGATCCAATACCCTGTGCAGTGATTGAGCCCTTAGTGATAAACATTTTTGTCTAAGAAGGGTGTCACTCCTGTACCTCTAAAAGTTGTCAGGAAAACTGCCAGGCGGGAAAACAGCCATGCGGAAAACTGCCATGTGGAAAACTGCCGAAGCGGAAAACTGCCATGCAGAAAACTGCCATGAGGAAAACTGCCAGGTGAAAAACTTCCAGGCAGAAAACTGCCAGTCCCTTACTGGCAATTTAATGACTTTAGTCAGTAATAACATTTGAAATTATAAAAAACCGTTTGCAATTCTTTGAGGAGTTAAGGGGACATTCCTTTTTACTTAGAATACAAAACAAATATAATAGTTAAATGTTACAAATTTATTAGAATTTTTTAAATGCATTATTAAATAAATATAACAGAAATAAATCAAATTCAATATAGAAATTATAAACTAAAACCTTTCTTAGAAACTACTAAAGAAACAAAGAAATAATTGTATTATGGACAGAGTACAATTTCTTTGTTTACACAATGCATCTTTACATTATCAGTTCATAAAGGATTAGTGTCAAATTATTTCTTTATGTGTTTATAATTTAAGAACTGAACAAGAATTCAAGCTCCATATTCGCTTATACTCCTTATTAAATACTTCGATCGATATTTGCGAAATACTTAGAATTTGCAACCACTAATTCTGTGACAATAATTTTCACTCGATCGAATTGGAGTGCATATTGAATAATGCTATTTTTTACATATAAGTGAATATTGTAAGAATGAAGGTGTTGTGTAATTGACATGGAAAAAAAAAATGTAAATGTAATAAATATTGAGTATACATATAAGTTGATTAAACATTCACTAAATTTATTTTATAATTTACAATGATATTATTGTGAGAAAATCTAACTAGCTGATAATAAAAAATCAGTACAAGGGGTTTAACGTTTGTTTTGTGACCAAATGCTATATTGCTGACGTAAATAGAAAATTAAAAACAAGGGACTATTCGTAACTTAACAAGTTTTTAAAATGTACGTGACTTAGTAAATATGTTGAAAATGGTAATTTTAACTTCCTTATGACTACCGATCTTTCGTTAACTGTGTGTTTAATAAAATAGTTTAGTTGAAATATTATTTTCCTGTGAATATTAAATAATGCAATATCTATATAGTTATTACTGTAAAAATGATAACCCCTTAACTCCTTATAGAATTGCGAACGGCTTTTTTTATAATTTCAAATGTTATTATTGACAAAAGTTATTAAATTGCCAGTAAGTGACTGGCAGTTTTCCGCTTCACATGACAGTTTTCCGTGTACCCTCTAAAAACTCTAAATTAAGCCTGTGTTCTGCTCGCCACTCACCCGCACAAATCGATTAGAGGTAGGGTGGCAAGACGTCCGGTTTTTGGGCGAGTTGTACGACTTTTAAAGTCTGTCCAGCACGACATCAAACCGGACACCCTTTTATCCTACTTTTTCGGCATTTTCTAAAATCAGTAAGTAATATTATCTAAATTACTTAACTTAATATTGTAATCATTGAAATAATAAGAGACTTATTGGAAAATGTTCAATTGGGTAAATATGACTGTTTACATGAACACAAATGGATGTATTACACTGCAGTGGTCGGCAACCTTTTTATCGTCGCGGACCGGTAAACGTTGAAAAATATTCTCGCGGCCCGGCGGGATGAATGTAGCTAATAGACTAATAGTATTGGGTACACCAAAAATTCGTTCGCTTCTAAGAGGCTACTGCTTTCTGGAGCTAATATAAAATATTCCTTTATATAAACATTCTTTTTACAATAACAATTTGAATCTGGTACAAAAAATAGTAATAACTAATAACACTCAGGTCAAAATAATTTAATCACTCAGGTACGAAAAATAAAAATAATCGGGTAAAAAAAAGGATCACCTGTAGAATCTGCTCCCCAGTGGCCAGTTCATATTGGGGTGTGGATTATACAGGAGGGAAATCATTGGGGTGTGGATTATACAGGAGGGAAATCATTGGGGTGTGGATTATACAGGAGGGAAATCATTGGGGGTGCGGATTATACAGGAGTGTAATCATTGATGTGCTGATTGAACAGGAGTGAAATCATTGGGGTGTTGATTATACAGGAGTGAAATCATTGATGTGCTGATTGAACAGGAGTGAAATCATTGGGGTGTGGATTATACAGGAGTGAAATCATTGGGGGTGCGGATTATACAGGAGTGAAATCATTGATGTGCTGATTGAACAGGAGTGAAATTATTGGGGTGTGGATTATACAGGAGTGAAATCATTGATGTGCTGATTGAACAGGAGGGAAATCATTGGGGGTGCGGATTATACAGGAGTGAAATCATTGATGTGCTGATTGAACAAGAGTGAAATCATTGATGTGTGGATTGTACAGGAGCGAAACTATTGAGGTGTGGATTGTAAAATAATGAAATTATTGGAGTGTGGGTTACACAGGAGTGAAATCATTGATGTGCTGATTGAACAGGATTGTACAGGTATGAAATTATTTGGGCGTGAATTGTTCTGGAGAGAAATCATTGGAGTGTGGATTGCACAGGAATGAAATCATTGGTGTGTTAATCGTACAGGAGATGAGTAATTGGGGTTCAGTTTGTACAGGAGAGAAATCTTAGTTTTCGAATCTTACAGATGATCCCAAAAGATAGTGATACTTCAGTTCGAAAAATTAATAATGATATAATAGTAGTCAGGTATATACGCGTCTAAATATGATTTGAACATGTCACGAAGGTTAGGGTAGGGCTGTACTTTTTTTCTCGGGTCCACAGAGAGGACCCTAAATCTCTTGATCAAAACATCTCTGATTGTTATAAATTATATATTCATTTTAAAGGTATTTGTCTCAGAAAATTTGAATTTGTCTACCAACTTTTATTATCTATTTATGTGAGGTCACACTTATATAAAAATAATTTACTTTCTTTAATTGAATTATTGAGTATCCTTCCGCGGACCGGTACCAATTGTCCCGCGGACCGGGGGTGTTGTGTTTGAGAGGGTGTGGGGGTTCCGTAGTGTCTGGTCTTCGAGTCAACAGGAAAATGGCCATCCTGAAATTTGAAGAACTTATATCATACTAGAATCTTTCAACTGGTCACACCGGAGTGACAACTGCAGAAAAAAAAAACACACACAAACAGGTAGCAGAATTGTAAATTGTAAATTCTAAGTAATATAGTAAGTACTTGAAACCTCACGGTAAACTTTCTACATTCAGGGTGACTTTCCATGTTCACGTATACATTCTTTAATAGAAATGCAAACAGGTCATAGCAATATTGATGAATCTAGCATTAAAAAGTATTACAAGTAAAATGCACATACGTAGTGGAATAAGGATGTAGTGTTAGTGACAAATCAATATTAAATAGGTAATTCAACTATAGAGTAGCACTAAACAAGATGGAGGACACTGGATGGCGTTCAGGAATTTCTACTTTACATTTACCAGTGTAATATTATTGGTTCATTTGCACAGAGTGCACTTACTCTAACTAAAAATGTAAATATCACATAAGGTAGGTATATAATATATGTGATAATAATTAACCTACTCTTATTAGACAAAAATGTTCATCTCTATATAATAATTGGGCTCAATCACTAACCAGAGTAGCTACTAGATCTATTCGTCAACTGATTGAACTTATACTATATTGTTAGTATATATATTAGGGGAACGTGCTTACGTATTTTTGGAGAAGATTACGACGAAATATCAATATCAAATTAGAGTATAGGTTTCAAATGATGTTATTCTAATTTGATTAACTGCAGTAGGTACAGTATCAAATGATAATTCAGTATTGTAGGAGTAGTTTCATAGCTATCGCTGCTCCAAGTAAGTTAAATTACTGTGTTTCATTATTGTGATTAACTATAATTGTTTCTTGTTAAAACCTGCCAAAAAACTGTACATTCCATAAGATGGGTTGGACTTACAGACTCGTCAGTCAGCTGTGATAGATGTACTTATTCCGTCCTCTAAACTTAGCTTACAATAGCATTAGCTTTAAGCTATCTTTACAAATATTTGTTTACCTTTTGTTCACTTTGCTCTTCCATTCCACAAAAAACGGTAGGTAATTGTTTTTTTTAGTCGGAATTAGTACAGGCGCACTACACCTCAGATACATTTGCAAACCAAATTGTACATTTGTTGAAATGATGTACTCGCATTTTATCCTTAGCTACAAACATCAAAATCATTGACGTGGAAAAGATAGCGAGACTTTCTTATAATATATAAAATCATAATATAGGTAGTTCCTATATATATATGTATAAGTAATTTAGTAGAATTTTAAAAATAGATCTCATAATTAAAATTAGGTAAAAGGTTTAAGTGAAATATGAAAAGAATCCTATGTATATTGAATTGAATTTAAAGAACTATTTTAAGAATATTCGTTTGATTATTAAAAGAAAGACAAATGCTTAAAAATTTACTAAGAATCTAATTTTATATAAGTAAAGCTGAAATCAGCTTTCCACACTGGTTAGTTTTAATTTATATATTAAAAAAAAATGATTAGAAAAAAAAAACCTTTAAAGGGGCAGTAAACTTTATAAAAAAATGTCATTTTTTGTAATGAAAATATTGTTAGTAATTAGTTGTATACACACGAGAGTTTATTCGTCTTATATAAAACTATCACCAGTAAAAAAAATGTAATTAATAATTTGGTTCTAAGTCCAGTGTTCACTGCAAGGGGCGCTGCGAATTATCGTTTACAATCCTGATAAGCTGTTATCAATTATAATAATAAATTGTTCGACATCAGTAAGTATAAAACTATAATAACTAGTTAATCTAGTCAGTAGTGTGGTAGCTAAGAGGCTAGGCTGTAAGTTTTTAAGTTTAAAAGTTGTAGTTTAACCATTGCGTGCGTATGTGTGTCATTGTTTTGTTCAATCTTTTGTTCACAATTGACATTTGTAAGTCCAGATTTAGTTAGTAGGTGGCGCTGCATTTGCGAATTAATTAATTTAACTTTTTTAAATAGGTATTTAAAAAATAAAATAACAGCATTTTATTCTATTATTAATTTCCCTTTATCGAGTTATCAACAAGAGAGAAAAAGCTGGTCCAAAGGTTTACCACCCCTTTAAATTATATAGTAATCTTCTTAGCATTCTCAGGCCAAATCGCACATTCACCTTAGTTATCTCAATTAATGAATTACAACACCCCTTCATATAAGAAATTATGACCAATACTCCAACACTAGGAGAGAAAAGCTCTCAACAAGTAAGGAACAATTTTAGGAAAATCATTTCCAAGTTTGAATTACAAATAATTCAATGCGGACTGACCAAGGAAGTTTTGATTTGGCAGCTATGATACACATTACGAATAACATTCAGCCAAGGTTAAATTTTTGTTCAACCTCCTGTTCAACCTCACGTTGACATCTTGGATCCAATCAGCAGAACTCAACTGAAACATGATCTATTCAGAGGAATAGGAGATAAATTCTGGGGAGATTCGCATAAGTTTTGGGGCTGGAAAATGCAAATGTCTCGTAGACTTCTCGAAGCTGAAGTCGATCCTCATGACTCTCTCCTAATTCTTGAGGCAAATACGGAAGGAAGGGTTAGAGATCTGATCTCTAACCGAATACACGCTGGTGTTTATGATGCGAGAGACACTCTACTGAAAATTTGGCGTGATCTTCAGGAGAGATATGGATCGGGAGAAAGAGTAGCAGAGGCTCTACTCTCTAGGATAAACTCCTTCAGTCCTATCAAGAGCCTGAAGGACAAACATCAGATGGAAGATTTATTAGAACTGTGCAATTTAATCAGAGCTAATATGGGTTACTGTCCTGACCTGTCTATGTTCGATCTACCTGCTGGAATGAAAATAATTTACGAGAAGTTTCCAGAAGCATTTGCACGGAAATGGCGATCGGAGAGTTTCAGATATAGAGAAAGGGGATTTCCAGTACCCAGATTCGACCAGTTTTTGAAATTCACAGAGAGCTTTGTTCGTGAAATGAGCATGCCGGGTTTTTCTAATGGACTTGAGAGCCGTGACTCAACAAGGAGGCTCAAGACATTAAACGTTACGACCACGTCAGGATGTGTGCTGCACGGAACCAATAATCATTCTCTCGCTGACTGCAACAAATTTAGAGGACTTGGTTACGAAGAAAAAAAGACCCTCATTAAGGATAATAAGCTGTGTTACAAGTGCATGGGCACTCATTTCGCGAGGGATTGCATTGTTGAAATATCGTGAGACATCTGCAAAAAGAAACATCACACATTGTTGCATTACGACAGTCTAAGCAACAAGAAATTCTCATCTGATAGATACAACTCCAACAGAAACAGCCCAGTGCAACGTGAAGCATATAATCCAAGACCACAAGTTGGTCGCTTCGCAATGAATTTGAATTGCTCTATGGTCTGCAATGATCCTGAAGCGATTAGAGTGTGCTCTAAAACCTTACCAGTAGAAATAAGAGCACCGAATTCCACAATGGTCTTGAGGTGTCTTGCAATACTGGACGATCAGAGTAATTGTTGCCTTTGTGATCCAATGCTAATGGATTACTTCAATCTCGATCGCTGCCAGTCAGCGTATGAGATATCTACAACGTCTGGTCTTCGTAACACTGTTGAAGGAGATCAAGTTCAAGGATTGATGGTGAGAGGTTTGTCAGAGAGGAACTGGATCAAGATTCCAGCGATGAGAACAAACCCTTACATCCCAAATACTAAGCACGAAGCTGCTTCACCAAAATTGGTTGCAGCTTATGCTCATGTGAGAAAACATGCTAGCAAGTTTCCAGAGATTGGGGATGATCTTCAAGTACTACTTCTCATAGGAGCTGACTGTGGAGAAGCAATGGGTGGGCGATCATATGGTTCTCGTCATCCTTTTGTTTATCGTTCTCCACTTGGATGGTCTTTGGTCGGGCCTGTATGCTCGAACATAGAGGAGAAACACCTAAGAAGGTGCTTAAAAACTGCAGTCTCTCCTTGCGCAAGTGAACATTTTGATGCATCAGAGAAATTTGATTCCGCAACTGCAGACATCCTCAACAGGAACTTTGATGTATTCAAGGAGGAAAGAGACGACGAAATGATCGCACTCTCCAAAGATGATCAAGACTTCCTTGATATAATGTCGTTCAACGTACAGAAGAACAAAAAGGGAAATCTCTAATTTCCACTTCCAATGAAGAATTACGACCTTCCAGATAACAGGCAGGCAGTATTTATGAGGTCAAGAAACACGCTGGATAGAGTTAAACAGGATTCAGTGAAGCTTGAGCAATGCATGGACATAATGGGAGACTATCTGGCGAAAGACCAGATCGAAAAGGTTCCCATTGAGAAGATAAATAAAAGAGAGGGTTGCAACTTCATTCCTGTGTTTCCCATCCAACAGAAGAACAAAGTGAGAATTGTTTTTGATTCTAGTGCAAAATACAACGGGAAGAGCCTCAATGATTCACTCCTACAAGGACCAGACGTCAATAATAAGCTGCTAGGAGTTTTAATCCGCTTTCGTCATGGACCCGTGGGATATGCCGCTGATGTGGAGAGAATGTTTCATTCGTTTCGCGTGGATCCTTCTGACTGGGACAAGATGAGATTTTATTGGTGGGACAAGAACGACCCAAATGAGAAAATCGTACAATATCGAAGCAAGGTACATGTTTTCGGAAACAGGTCTAGTCCCGCAATCGCGACATATGGCTTGCGGTACACTACCAAGAACGTTGATGATGAGGCTCTCCAAGAATCATGTTATTGTATACACAATAGCTTCTATGTTGATGATCTCCTCGCATCTTCAAAGTCTGTTGATGCTGCAATTGACACTTTATCGGGTTGCATAAAGATTCTAAGCATATACAACTTGCGCCTTCACAAAATATGCTCCAACAACGCCAGTGTACTTCAGGCATTCGAAAACAGTGAATTGGCATCAGACGTCAAGACTCTATCACTCAACCCTGACCAGAATGTAAAGGCTCTCGGATTGCAGTGGAGAGTGGCTTCAGACGAATTTGTGAAGAGGATCGATCTACCTAAAAAACCTTTCAGCAAGAGAGGTATACTAAGTGTGTTGAATAAGCCCTTCGATCCCTTTGGCTTGGTTTGTCCATTACTTCTAGGAGGTAAATTGCTCCAGAGGGAAATCTTGAACAGCTCAAAGGACCCTGTTACGCACAAGATAAGTAAGGACGAAACTTTGGATGAGGATCACTTGGCTAAATGGAAGTCATGGATTGACAGCATGTCTGACTGCGAAGATATCTGCTTGCCACGCTGCTACACTCCAAACAACTTCGGTGAAATTGATGGTGTAGAGATGCACGTGTTTTGCGACGCTTTTATCAACGCCATAGGCACTGTTATGTACGCTAGATTTATTAGCTGTAATGGAATAACAGTTTCTTTTGTGTACGGGAGCTCAACACTGTCACCCAAAGCTGCAACTTCTATTCCACGTGTTGAATTATGCTCAGCTCTTGACGCAGTCCTCAGAGCTGACAAAATAATGGAGGAATTCAGAAGGCCCTTTAAGAGTGTCTCCTACTATTCTGACAGCAAGATTAAGTAAAGCTAACCAGTGGTCATACGTGCCAAGCCGTTTAAATCCGGCTGATATCGCAACCAAGTCTCAGACACCTAAGCAACTCGCAAAATCAAGCTGGTTCACAGGCCCAGCATTTTTGGATCAAGCAGAGAGTTCTTCATGGGACATAGAGGTTGCTTCTGAGTTACCCGAGACATTGCAAAATGGTGCCATATACTTGGCTGCAGTGGTGACAGACTCAGATTCCATATTGGAGAGGATTCTTCAAAAGACAAACGACTGGGCGAAGGCTAACTCTCTCTTGAGTTTAGTGATGAAATTCATTTGCAAGATCTGTCTGCCACTCTTGAAAGTGGATCTACAGTGGGAAACTCTCACAAGCTCTCTCCATTGTGTCCTTTCATGGACGACAAAGGAGTTATAAGAGTCGGAGGTCGTCTCAAGTTGAGCAATCTTGACTTCACTTCTAAACACCCGATTCTCCTACCAAAGAGGAGCCAAGTAACTCTGATGATAATCCAGAATTATCATGAGAAAACCTTCCACCAGGGAAGGCACATAACATTAGGAGCCTTACAGCAAGCCGGCTTTCATATCCATAGAGGTAGCAGTGCTGTGAGAGAATTCCTTAAGAAGTGTTTCATATGCAGTAAGCTCCGTGGACCCTTACAAACTCAGATTATGTCCCAGCTGCCACCTGAGAGAATCGAAGAGTGTTCTCCATTCACCAATGTTGGAGTAGATACTTTTGGTCCTTATCTCGTATACGATGGTAAGAATACCCGTCGAACAACAGCAAGCAAGAATGTGTGGGGCCTCATGTTCACGTGCTTGGTTAGCAGAGCTATCCATATTGAGCCACTGAATTCACTAGACATAAGCTCCTTCCGTCTAGCCTTACGACGCTTCATTGCCTTGCGTGGACACTGTGAGAAGCTAAAATCAGACCAGGGTACCAACTTTGTCGGGTCACGCAATCAGATGATGAAGGACTTCAGCGAAGAAGACCTTCGCAAATTGTCTTCTGATTTACACTGTAAGTGGGAGTTCAACACCCCTGGAGCTAGCCACGCAGCGGGCGTGTGGGAGCGCAAGATCGGGTCGTTCAAACGTGTGTTTGAAGGAGCCCTGTTGCAGTTAAGAGAAGGGAAGCTGAGTCGAGATGAACTTCACACTCTCATTGCAGAGTGTGCATCTATCGTTAATGAAACGCCGTTGTACTGCTCTAGTTCTGACCCAAATGACCCGATTGCCATTTCCCCCCAGATGATCCTAACTCTGAAATCGCACCCTCTTAGTTTACCGCCGGAAAACTCATCTCCAACGGATCTGGCCCAATATGGTGCGAAGCGATGGAAAAGGGTAAACTACTTGGCAGATCAGTTTTGGGTTAGACATCGACGTCATCATCTGCAGTCACTACAGTCCCGCAACAAGTGGAGAACTGAGAAACGACAACCGAAAGTTAATGACGTGGTCCTAGTGAGGAATATTTCTGTTAAGAGAATCAACTGGCCAATCGCTAAGGTAGAAGATGTCCACGTTGGGGCAGATGGTTTTATTAGAACCCTCACTCTGAAACTTGCAGACTCGCATGGAAGGAATAGAACTCTACAACGCTGTATTCAAGACACTGTTCTACTCGTCCCTTCCGATGAATGACTCTGCCGTACATTTGGTGGGGGAAGTGTTGTGTCCACAATTTTCTATTTATTTATTTTATAGCAGTTTATAACACGTCATCAAATTTTATTTATCACCTATGGCATTTTTTTCTTCACCTGAATCCAGGTGTCAAATTCATACTCATTACATTTCTATTCAAACTAGTTTTCGTGCTGGGCTGTCATGCGCAGCTTAGATGTGTTTGTTCGTGTGTTTACTGTTCTTTATTTTCAATCCTTAAGAAACCTTGTTCATAATTATTGTCATTAATTCATAAATTTATTTCTTCATTCAATTTGATCAGGTTTTTCATTCAATAGTGTCATCAGTAATGTAAACGAAGCTACTCGCTTAGAGTAGTTAGGCTAGTATCACCTACCGCAATATACCCCCTCCACCATAATAGTGTCATCATTAAATAAACTCTTTTAGGTAGAATCTCTCCCATGAAGTTGTTTCCATTATATGTTTTTTGTCTTTTTAGATTTCCCAATCAATAGTAGTTATTCAATATTGTCCTAAGTACCGGATATCTATACGTGGTTCAGAATACTGATTGTAGGAAATAACCAAGTGAACACTTTCTGCAAGTATTTTTTCATCTATATTATTATTATGTCATTATTTATATGTAGTCTGAATTGTTTTAAATTATTTTTGTATTCCTATGTTTTGAATGTGTTGTGCTATTTCAGGCACGTTGACGAGAATAAAGACTTCCCCAATTCTCGGCCTTTACTTTGAGTTCCGAAAGAATAAAGTGCCGTAGACAGTAATATTTATTTCTTATAAAGACACAGTCTCAATTCTAGACATAGCTAGTTCACAGCCTTAAATTTCCTTTTCATAAACTAAAAATAGAATAAACTGAGTGGCAAACATAAAAAAATAATACAAAATAACTATTGCTTATATTTTTTTTTAGAATTTTTTCGTGTTTTTTTTAAGCATTTTCGTGTTTTCCAGCATAAGAAAGGCTTTTAGAGACACATTGTTCACAGTAAGTCATAACTCTCCGTGCTTTATTTCGTGCAATATTATGTTTTTCATTTTTGGTGATAATCTCATAATAACCACATCTTTTTCGTTTAGTCCCTCAATCTCCTTCAAGCAGGACATGATCCAAAGTCTGACGACTGTGACCAATAATAGCTAGCTAGGGTTAGGAGCCCTATCCGCTCGAATGACGTTTTCGGTAATTCCAACAAGAGAGAGAGAGGGTACAATTGCATATCAAAACTGCCGTATTGGCATATTTGTATCTGCAAAATACTTATTGTAGAGTAAGGAAGCATTTACCATAGCTGTTCCTGGTATAATTTCAAAAGCAACTTTCCTGTACCATTTGAGGCTTTTTCGTAGTGTAGTATGGTATGATGTCATCTGGTCTGAGACATCCACACCCTTTTTGGCTTTGTTGTAAGCAAGAAAGCAGTCTGTTTTCCTGAGATCTCTTCTCCATTTCGGTTACGTTTTCCTGTAGAATTTATGCCACCATGTCCTATATACGTAGTGGTATAATAGTGTACCACAGATTCGTGGTACAATAGCGGCCCATTATGTCAGTCAGTAATGACTACTTGAGTTGTGTATGCAGTGGGCAATATTTGTCCCACTTATTACATCATACCTACATGTGGCTACCCACCTTCTCACACCGTGAAAGTTCCGCTTGGTACTGAAGCTGAAATTTGGAAACGTCAGCTAGCAATATTTGGCACATCGTGATACGTAGTCAACCTGTTAAGTGATTATTGTGTACCATTTAGCACTAGCTATTCCATATTTTAGAGGCTGGCAAACTGTAAGCCAATATTGAGTTTAAAAAATTACAAAAATTCTGATCCAAGCCAATTTTGGCTCATCTAAAAAAAATTTAAGCCAACATTAAGATTTAATTCAAAATTTCAAGTCAAATAGTTTTATCTGAGTTTTGACCTTTTGAAATGTATGCCAATCAATTGGCTTTAACAGGCAGACTCTGTAAAATGGTCTAGTCTATATAGCAGGTATATGAAAGGTCAGTTCAATTTTAAATTAATTATTTTAATAGTACAGGTGAAAATTTGTGGAAAAGTTCAAAATTCTTTTGTGCTATCAATTATGTATTTGATAATATTTTCATTCCCTATTAAAACTTATCTTACACAACTCTAAAATGTTTAAAATTGCAATATGATGTGATGGCATTTCATTGAAAGGCCATCAAGCTTACTTGTATACATTAGATTTTGAAATAGATTAATTATTATCAGATCAGTTAAGATAGCATTATTATAATAATTGAGTAATTACAAATTCATTGGCATAGTTTATTTTATCATTACATAACTACCATTTGCTTAAAACAGGCAAATTACAAAACGGACTCAACTTTGTTTGTTTTTTAGTACCACATCGACCAGCTGTTAATTTTGAGAATCTGGCCTGATCCACTATAGACGGCCTTGACAACAATGAAACCAAATAAATTATATACTTTAATCTCCTATCTAGGACACAGACTATTTATAAATAAAACTTGATTCTATCTTTAATTACAATATAAATAAATACATAACGAAATGAAAATAAATCATTTTAAAATAAATAATTCCGTAGAAGCCCCTTGTGAATTGAGTTGGGGCTTCTGATCATAATTATATAAAATAAATTATACTACAATGAGACACTAATCTCGCACATTTTGTATCAACAATTCATGTTAGGAAAATATTTTCTCATTAATTTATTCATTATTATTCATGTATGTTTGGGCTCCACTCGTATGTCATAACATCTCGTACAATATTTGTGTATTTATAAAACGAGAAATACTAGTGGACCCGCCTTAATCTTCTCTTGAGGTTTACTTCCAGGATAGAGGTGGCTGAGTAAAGTAGTCTCATCACAGTGTTTGTATGGTGCTAACGTACTCACTGTCTCTCGTCACATCCACTACTCTGTTATGGTAGCCTGGGCATCTATCATCTGTTTCGTACTGAAGTCCCTTGTATCTACCATGAGCGAGTGAATTCTCCTGCAAGATTGGCCGAGAGGCCTCTGAAGACTCTGTCTAACTTGGAATATTATGAAAGCTGTCTTTGAGTAGAATGTAATATCTAATAGCAGAGAATAACAAACTAAGAGAACGTGCGACGTCTAAAGGGAACAATGATGATTGAACGACAACTTGAAGCCTGTATACAACGTGCAAATGATGTAAGTACACATTTATTGTATCTGGTGTTATACTAGTTATGGAAGCAATGTTCCATATACTTTGGCATTCGGTGTGGAGTTACCCTATTAATTTATTATTTAGTCAAACTGCATATTTATTTTATAATCATTGCTTGATGAGCATGATTATCTTGAGGATAGGAAATTAACTAATTTGCTCCTTTTTTTAATTTCACTACATTGTAGTAATTGTTATATTTATATTACAGCAGTAGTTTGATTGGCACTCTGGAGTAAGGACTTTGATTCAGCAGACCACTACTGGAAGCTACTCACTCATACTATGGCGGTCTCCAGTTTCCAGTGGTCAATTTTTTGCTGATCTATCCTAATTTCGTTCTTTATTTTTGAATATAGAAAACTTTAATAATTTGACTTTATTTTTCCTTTATTATTAATCACTATTTTGTGCAATTCAAAATGTATATATACTGCCATCTGGATTTCATAGCGGTAAATGTAATTTAAATATAGTAAGGAAGTCGAGGTATGTCGTGTGCGTGACGTCATAACAGCAACACTCTAAAACAATTGAAGAGCGTGAGATTGTATAAACTGTTTATTACTTGAAACCATGAAAAATAGCAATAGATTTATTCAGATATTCAAACTGCAAAACCCTTAATCCTGTTGCCTTGCTTAATGCCTATGTCACAGTCACAAATTGTGCATTTATTACTACTATAAATATTATGTACTTATAGTAGCAAACAACTGTGGTACTAAAGATCTAAAGCATTACTGCTAATGTTTTGTGTAGCAACAGCTTTGTGAGCTGTTGTCACAAGTCGAGTGATTTGTGACCGTGACGTGTTCAAGGCAACACACATAAATTGAAAATTAGGTGTTAGGTAGTGTGAATAACTAAAACTGATCCATTACTGCTTTTATAATGGCAATAAATTAACAGTTTATATAATTTTACGCTCTTCTATAATTATAGTCTTTAATATGATTTTTGAGTGTTGATGTTATGACGTCACGAACACAACGTACATCGACTGTCCTTACTTATTTTTAAAGACAATATTTTCCAATAAAAAGAAGTCCTTACTATATTTCAGTTATATTTACCGCTATGAAATTCAGACTGCAGCATAAAAACATTTTTGAAACAGAAATTTGCAAGAGTAGTGTGTCTCTCATTGTAGTATAATATCTTTGTTGAAACTGTTTGGAACAGGCCACGCTAGAAACCTTGAATTATGATTTTCAACTACTAGGTCATATATTTTAGTGTTAGGTAGGGTCGTATGCTTCATTTACAATCACTACTTCTTTCACGGAGAAGCTTTTCTGAATGCATGAGCCTTGACACTAACGTTGGTAGGTGATTTTGTTCATTGGGTCCATTCCTTTCTGACTGCTTCTTTCGTTCCCTTGTACTTAATTTCCTTTTGACGCTAGCGTTATGGCCTTTAGTTCCGAAGCAGACATTAAACCCTTACTAAAATTCAATTAATGTAATTTACTACATAAGTTACTTAAAGTCGCGACTAACTTACTTTTCTCTGAAATATCCAATCTCTACTTCGCTTTTTATTTCAACTTTATTTCGGTGTTAGAAATATGAATTTGGTTGCGAAACAGACGTTAAACCCCCCACTAAATTAAATACTTGAATCTACAAATAGCTATATAGGGTGGCACAAAAAATGAAAACCCATTTTTAAATTTGTTCATTTTATAAACTATTAAAGCTAAAAAAAATTCTAAAAACATAGTTTTATTCATCTACTTTTTTTGCATCTATCTAGAAAATCTGTTAAAGTTACAACTTAAATTAAACATCCTGCAGCGAATTAAAGAAATAAAAATAAAATGGGCATGCGCGAGGAGGGCTTGCGCAATAAAAACCTTCATAATAGGTATAATTTATTTCCATATGGTAGAAGTTAAAAATTAAACCATACTGTTTTTCATTCAATTAACGTTCTCATTTTTGACTATTTCATTCATGGAAGTACATTTTCATCACCAATCACTATATTTTCTACAAAACGAGCATTTCTTTGCAGAAACCATTTTGCAAAATTAAATCAGTTCTAAGATTTCGAGTCTTGCATGCATCTTGAAAGGATGATATCCCAAATCTTGTTTAACTATTCGATGAAATGTGTCCTTAGTGATGTCCAGCCCGTTCCTTCTGATTTATATTTTTTGGATTCTCAATAAGCTGTTCACGAACAATATTAATGTTTTCATGTGTTCGCTCTGTTCTCCTGCGCGACCTGATCGCTTTTTGGTTAAAGAGGTTTCTTCAGTTTTGAACTTATTAACATTTGTCAATATGATTTTATTGTTGATGGAAATATTTCCATAAAGCGTTGTTCAAAAATAGGTTGAACCTGCTTAAAGCTTTCAGTGTTTAAATAATTTGTCACAACAATAACTCTGTTCTTTTGAAAGCTGCATTTTGAGGGTTCCGATTAGGAGATAAAATTAACAGCGAACTGATTTTATTAAAGATTTCAATTTTATCTCAAATACCAACTCTCAAATGATAATTATTTTTATATTATCTCTTACATACTACAAAAATAGTAGGATTTAATGTTTTTACATCCATATAAAATGAATTATACCTAGGTATTTTGATTTTTTTAGTCTATTTCATCCTCGCGCAAGCCCTTTTTATTTCCATTTTTTATATTCACTGCACGATGTTTAATTTTCGTCGTAACTCTAAAAAACATTCGAAGATATATACAGAAAAATCAAACTACTAAAACAATGTTTTTAGAATGTTTCTAGCTTTGATAGTTTGGAAAATAAACTAATTATTTGAAAATGGGTTTCCTTTTTTTTGCGTCTCCCTGCATGAAGGGTTAGAATGATCAATATACTCTCTGCAACTCTTCATCCAAGGACCATAAAAAAATTTATCAGCTCTTACTTGCTGGCTGCTTTGTTACTGAAATATTATTATAAATTGATGAACTAATCCGACAAATGACATGCATTTGTAGTTGTTTCAATACCTTATAAGTTAATAACAAGACACTATAGTTCACCATATGTAATCATTTTCTATGTTTAATTACAAGAGAAAATTTTACCATTTTCAGATACGAACAATCTGCTGTCATGAACAAATCAAGATTTCGTTGTAGAGGAGTTCTACTGCAATTCTATTAGATTGCATATCGAAAACTGAATCCAAGGAAATTATAAGATGAATAAATAGTGTAAAAAGTATTAGTTTACTATACCTATATAGAACAATGAAGTAAAATTTGTTACTTTAATATTGGTAGATAGCAGACTAATCAATTTTTTCTCCTCTGCTTTCAAGTCCACAAGATTCTTAATGAATTTTCAACATTCCCTTTAATGTCATTCTAGAACTCGAAAAAAATTACTCTTTTTAATTGCATTAAAAAATATGTTATTATATAATAATTAAAAAAAAAGTCAAATAACTATCCTTATATTTCCTTTTCTTATGTGTCCGAAAATGTGCAACCGTTCAATAACTCGTAACTTACCCTAACTAGGTAGGTATCTAAAAAGTTAAATACTAGTCAAATTGCCTCTTATATCTAATTATTTATTTATATTAACTTGCAAATATCCCAATCAAAGTATCAAACTATACGATCATTCGTAGAGCGCAAACCTTCGGGGCCGCTTATAAACGTCATAGACCATCCAATAATCGTTGAGTTTTGACCTGTTCACTCTCAAATTATAATAAACGGGTTCCTTGATAATAACCAATGACACCATAAAATCTAAAGCAATTTGGTTGAATTCTTTTTCAGTTATTGCATGAGTTATAAATGACCTTGACCTTTGACCAGATCGCTCCAAATTTTTTCCAATCTTCCCACTAAATTCCAGGTGATTTAGTTAATTATTTTTGAGTTATACAAATAACAAGATGACAAATAAATTTATAAATGCCACCTAACACAGTACCTTCCACAATTTGCAAAGGTAATTAAAATGGATTCAATCAATTCATATCATAAATGGTAATAATTATCAAATTTACTTCATGTATCATAAATCTTCATTCAAATAACAGTTATTGACACACAGAGTCCTGTGTTCGCAGACAAAATTATCCACATTCTGAAAAACACGGACAGTTTATCGCAGCGTCTGGACGGGCCTTTATAGTTACTTGTACTCAATAAATTTCTTGTCGCACTAAATAGCTTAGTCGCACTAAGTGGCTTGGTTGCAATAAGTGACTTAGTCCCAATAAGTGGCTTGGTTGTCATCTTTTCAATTTTTTTGTCCTATCATTCTTAAGAAGTAGTTTCCAATTAAATAAATACATGACGTACGGGTGTTTATCATGACTTAATCTTAATACATAGTTGGTCAGAAAGGATACCCCATTAAAATAACTTCAATAACTTTTAAGTTATTAGAGATAGAACAGAGAAGTATATGTGAAAATAAAAGATTTATACATTATATTTATGAATAACATCTGAGAGTTGAAAAGAATATCTGTTAAGAGACTCCTTTTTTTCAACAGAACATTTTAAACCTAACCTTTCCCCATGATATTCCGTAACTTTAGTTAATGTGTTGCCGTTAATTTATTTGATATCCTTTTTGTTATTTTTCTTAAATTGAGAAGTAGCGTTTAATTGGCTCATCAATGAAAGCTTTCCTTTGAAGTATCCCCAAAGATTATAGTGGGGCATGGTTAGTTCGATAATGGATCTGTGAGATCAGTTACCATCGCCATGCCAAGAGATCAATATTGAAAAGCAAACGATTTAAGGGAATCCTAGTTTATTTCGCTGTGCAACTCGTGGCGTCATCTCGTTGATGCTAAATAACTTTCTTCAAGTTGAGGCTCAAGAATAGTAAACATCATACTATGATATATTTCTCCAGTGACTGTCAAAGCAAACCTCCATTCGAATTCGAAGAAAAATATTATCAACTGATTTCATCACATTACCGGCCATTTTAACTGGTATCCTAAATCTTTGGAACTAAACATACCCGACTGTAATCTATCTAAATAAACTGTAACATGTTTCTTGCATCTAAATGTGCTGTCGTGGAAAATGTTTTCTACTCTCAAATGTTCTTTCTATATAATAGTTTTCAATTTCTATTAACTTTTTGACATTAAGTTCTAACACTTACAGTTTTTGAGTTACTAAAGTTGTTTAATGGGACATTCTTTCTGGCCCACCATGTATCAAGATTAGGGTAAAATGTTATAATCTTATTAAATTTATGAACCAAAGGAAACGAGGGAAGTGAGGGTTCGAATAATTCAATATTCATTATCGATATACTAATTTTGATTAATTCAAAACAAAATATGTAGAACCAAGAAAGATTGCTGGTACTAAAATTAATAAAGTAACTTAAATAAATAATCAAAAATTAAAGAAAATAAAAATCATAGAGAAAAAATAATTTGAAACTCTTTAAAAGATGAATGATCACTTTTTCCAGTAAATCCCTTGCTCTACAATTCATTAACTATATTATTTATAACATCCAATTAAATTAATTCAAAATAATAATTATATTGAGTATAAATTTTTACCGATACATTTACAAAACACAATAAAGTCAAGATACGTTAAAAAGATACCAATACTCGATACAATGTACAGGGTCGATATATACTGCCGATCACTGATTGTGGTATATAATAGTAGTTAAAATGTGTCTTTAATTATATGAAAATATGCAATTTCAAAAATATTTATCTAAACATACCTTAATAAAATATTGTCAATATAATCAAAAATAACTAAATTTAATATGAATTACCCTGTAATAATGATGTATATTATTTTAATTCATTCTTTTACGAGTATTTAGTTTATTACTATTATTGATTGTATTTAACTTTTTTCTAGCAAAGTTAACTATATCAAAGATCTCTTCCCAAAGATGTACAATAGGTACCTTTATCTACCTCACACTACGAATTATAGTAATAAGGTGTTCATTGAAATACCCGTGGAGAGTGTGAACACTGGAGCCAAACACTCCAAACTACTTTATTGGCAAAGCTCTTCAACGATGGAAATAGAAATAAATGAACTGTTAGTCGCGATATCCGTAGATTTTCGCCGCAATTGCAAACTTTATGACATTACTATTATAATTTCTCCGAACTGTGTTCCTTCTTTATTTATATAGATTATAAATTGATAATAGAATTACAGTTTTTGTTGGCATTATGTAGTTCGTACGTTAGTTTGTAGGAAAACTCTTGAAAACACGTCAAAACAGAGCATTTAGTCAGTGTGTAAGTTTCGAGTGCAGTGAGAGGTTGCGCGGCTTGTGCTCCTCTGTGTCTTGCTTTGGGCTTCTTTTTGTTGCTCCAATTCCCTTCATCATCAATTCCTCTAAACCTAAATAATTTAGAGATTTAATGAATATGTGAGTGTTGTGCTTGGTGGTAGGATGGCGAAGTACGTGCTGTTATTACTAGGTGTAGTATGACATTTCTTAGTGCCATTTAATGAGGATATACAAGCTGCATGATTGGAAGTAGGTGTGGAAACAACAGTCGCTACAGAGTCCTTAGCTCCTTTCCATCCTATTTTAGTCCAGTTGGAAATGCATGTCTTAAAAAGAGTATAAACTGACGCTTCATAAATTGTATGGGATGCCCTAATGTCTCCACTAATTCTTACCTCTATCATTAGTGTTATGAAATTTATTGTAGGCTAATGTTACTTGGCAAGAGAAATTCAACCGGTCAGTGAAAAGTGTATTTTGTGTTAAAGTGTTTGTGTTATTCTGTGAATGCAAAATTGAAAGAAAGCGCATTGTGATATATACCTAGTTGAAAATTTGTGAAAGATAATGAAAAATGAATTCTGAAAAGCAAAGTCTAAATGTATTTCCAACAAATTTACACAGTTTGTTTCCCTCGAAACGAATTTGCATCCTGGATTTTAATTAAATGGAAAAATAATTAACTTCGAAAGGAAAAACATTTTCCATTTCCAAAGAGCACACTGCTCTCTTTTTAGTTCTGAAAAAGCTATCTCCTTCTGTCCGCGAAATAGATTTCCTCATTTAATGGCCTCTCACGAATTCAGATGGCAAAGAGAATAATGAAGTGAGTTTCTCTTTGGAGAAGTGTCAATAAGACTCCTCTCCCCACCCCTCTAAAATAAAGCCTCTTTTCGTGCCTTTGATCCCTGGGCTCCCACTCACAGCAACCTCAACATGTCTGGAAGGAGAATATGGAGTCTGGGCAGCAAAAAGCGCAGTGCGGACAGCGGCAAGGGGGTGCGCTACATCTACAGGCGCAACTACGGTGCGGATGGGGACAGTACGGGGGGTGGAAGTGGCATAATCAGCATGAACGGCACAGACGATGATTTGGACGATATTGCGGTGGTGAGCAACGCGGCCCCCGGACAACTCAAGTATGGATCAGCAGGGATCAACACCGCAAACGGACCCCGAGTAATACCAGGTGAGTGTCATGGATAACAATTTAAAACTGGAACTTATTGAGATTCATTTAAATTACAATGAAAATATTTCATTATACAACATGATTAGCTTCATATTCTATAGAAAAATGCAAATATTGCTAGTCATAAGCCATAAAAGCTCTATAACACATTTAATAAAATGCACTCAATAACTTGGAAAAACAAATTTAGTCCTTTTAAAACGATGTTTCTTTCCTCAGACATTACTATTTGTAGTTAAAGTGAAATGTAAACACTCAATAATATCATCGCTGATCTCTTCACCCAGACTCAATTAATTTAATAGAGTACATAGAGATTGCTAACAACGGTAATTACGTAACTTTCGCCCTAAACTAATTTTGGTTATAAAATTCGGATTGTAGTTTGCAGAAAATGAGAGTGAATACAGGCACCAAATTATAGTGAATACAGGCACCAAATTATAGTGAATATAGGCACCAATTTATAGTGAATATAGGCACCAAATTATAGTGAATATAGGCACCAATTTATAGTGAATATAGGCACCAAATTATAGTGAATATAGGCACCAATTTATAGTGAATATAGGCACCAAATTATAGTGAATATAGGCACCAATTTATAGTGAATATAGGCACCAATTTATAGTGAATATAGGCACCAAATTATAGTGAATATAGGCACCAATTTATAGTGAATATAGGCACCAATTTATAGTGAATATAGGCACCAATTTATAGTGAATATAGGCACCAAATTATAGTGAATATAGGCACCAAATTATAGTGAATATAGGCACCAATTTATAGTGAATATAGGCACCAAATTATAGTGAATATAGGCACCAATTTATAGTGAATATAGGCACCAATTTATAGTGAATATAGGCACCAATTTATAGTGAATATAGGCACCAAATTATAGTGAATATAGGCACCAAATTATAGTGAATATAGGCACCAAATTATAGTGAATATAGGCACCAATTTATAGTGAATATAGCCACCAAATTATAGTGAATATAGGCACCAATTTATAGTGAATATAGGCACCAATTTATAGTGAATAGAGGCACCAAATTATAGTGAATATAGGCACCAATTTATAGTGAATATAGGCACCAAATTATAGTGGATATAGGCACCAATTTATAGTGAATATAGGCACCAAATTATAGTGAATATAGGCACCAAATTATATTGAATATAGGCACCAAATTATAGTGAATATAGGCACCAAATTATAGTGAATATAGGCACCAAATTATAGTGAATATAGGCACCAAATTATAGTGAATATAGGCACCAATTTATAGTGACTATAGGCACCAATTTATAGTGAATAGAGGCACCAAATTATAGTGAATATAGGCACCAATTTATAGTGAATATAGGCACCAAATTATAGTGAATATAGGCACCAATTTATAGTGAATATAGGCACCAAATTATAGTGAATATAGGCACCAATTTATAGTGAATATAGGCACCAAATTATAGTGAATATAGGCACCAAATTATAGTGAATACAAGCACCAATTTATAGTGAATATAGGCACTAAATTATAGTGAATATAGGCACCAAATTATAGTGAATACAGGCACCAAATTATAGTGAATATAGGCACCAAATTATAGTGAATATAGGCACCAAATTATAGTGAATATAGGCACCAAATTATAGTGAATATAGGCACCAATTTATAGTGAATATAGCCACCAAATTATAGTGAATATAGGCACCAATTTATAGTGAATATAGGCACCAATTTATAGTGAATAGAGGCACCAAATTATAGTGAATATAGGCACCAATTTATAGTGAATATAGGCAC